>JAPYZA010000668.1:0-52281 GCA_030522685.1 Eupelmus azureus | reverse complement strand
CTGAGAGCGCGCGCCTGCGCCTCGAGAGTCTAGATCCAAATAATAGAGCAGAGCGAGAGGAAAAGAGGAAAAACGATACATAGCCAAGGCGCGCGAGAAGAAGGGGAGCGACGACCGAAAAAGAGAAGGACGGAACTAGACTATACACATATGTGCATACTAGTGTGTTAGTATAAGTGCGCTGCGAGGCGCCGGAGCGTCGGGGGGCCGAACTATACACTCCTCTCTATCTCCAGCCGAGGCGCAAGTGTGTGTATATGCAGACGCACACGCACATCCACGTACATAACCTCTCCGTCTCGCTTGCGCGCAGTAGCGTACCAACCATCGTCCATCCACGCGCAGCACCCGGGCGCATAGCCTTGCGCCTGATAAAGTAGACTTTTCGAAAACGTTATCCAGCAGGTCGGCCAACGCTGCGTCTGCGTGTGTGTCTACGTACGTGAATTCGACGGCGGCGAGGAAAATAGTGATCGTGCGCGCGCTCGGAAAGGGGGGGAGCAGAGAAAGAGCGAGGGGCCCGAAGGAGAGAGACACATCGCGCGCACACGGCCAGTCGCCTAGCATCGTCTAAAGGGCGTCTCGACGCCCCGCGCGCGACGCAGAGAGAGAGAGACTTCCTCGTCGACGGTTGAGAGAGCGAGATAGCCGTGCGCGTATGTATATACAGCAGGCACGCGCTTACTGCGCGCGCCATTGGCCTGAGAAAGAGAGAGAGGCGAGGACGCGCGCAGAGTAGCGAAGACAGTATGCGTGTGTGTGCGCGCGCGAGATGAGCTAATGGTGAGCAGTAGCAGCAGGCAACAAGCTCGTCTGCGGGGTATCGCCTTGTAAACAAGCCCGCTGCTCTGGGCTGCTTGGCTCTCTCTGGTCTCGTCGTGTGTGCACAGAATCTCGAATGGCACGAGTCTGCCCCCAGCCGAAGAGAGAAGACACTCGCGAGGACGGGCACACTCGGGACTTTCCTCCGCTAAGCCCAAAGTGCACGACGGGGGACCAAAATATCTTTGCTCGAGTTTCAATTGCAATTGTTTTGTGCCGCTGGCCGGGGCAGGGCAGAGGGGGGCACTCTGTTGCTCTCGTTGTTTAGATGGATATAGATATTGGCTCTGGCAGTGGAGGAGAGCAGAGCAGCTTGTGCATGCTTCTTCGCTGTGGAACTCAAGGCAGCCAGGCTGTGTTCGAAGGCTCAGGCACTCATCGCTGGCTCTGCTGCTGCTCCGGATTGCCTGCTGGAGCTCTGTTCGATGCACAACTTTTGTTCGCTGGCACAAAGGGGCTCTGAGCAGGATTTAGCTTTCGCTGTGAGTGCTGAGGCTCACTGACAAGGTAATCTGAATGTACAAATTTAGATGATAGGTGCTAGGACTGGGAAGCCCAGGCACAGGTTTGCTGCCTCGAACAAAACAGTCTGCGTAGACAGTCTGTCTGTGTGGGTTGGCCTTCTTCGAGGCTCTTTATCAATGAAAATCGCTGTGTAAATTAAGTTTTAAGTGTAAAATAACGTTAAGTTAGATTACAGCCTAACATGTTGAAACAATTGTAATAAATAAAGGCCAGAAGTGCGCGTGGCAAGAAAAGTGCAAAAAAACAAAAGGAAAAAACGAAAAAACGAGCCACGTAAACAAAGACGCAGCACAAGTGTGTGTGCGTGCGTGCAACAATACGGAGCGAGGAGTAAAAAAACTAAAGTGAGAGGGGCAAGGGTTAAAAGTACAATCGAAATCTCGCGGACGGAGGCATCTCTCATCGAGAAAAAAAAGAGAGAGAGAAAGAAAAAAGCGCGCGCCCGTGTATACGTTAGATTGATTCGGAGTCGCGAGTGTAGATCTGCGAGTGTGTTCGTATGTACATGCGCGAGCGCGCGGAGAGGGAGAAAAAAGTGTGTAGAGAGAAGGAAAAGACAGTTGGTGAATAGGTGTGTATGTATATACGTGCGCGTATATAAAGGAGAAACGGACGGAGAGAGAGCCAGGGGCAGTAGCGGAGCTGGAGGAAGCGAGGAGAGGAGGTAAATATGGATGTGCCGCCTTTCCACTTGCACCCCCGTTGTGATAGAGTTGAGCCGCCCTGTGGATAGTGTGTTATCGGTCAAATTTTTTTTTATCGTTTTTGGTGGTTGTTTTTCTCTTTATTGAAGAGTCGTGGTGACGAGGTTGAGGGTAGAGATGTGGTTGGATGAGTGAAGAGAATTTCAAGTTCTTAAGGGTTATTGTTACGTGAAATCATATTGTTACTATAGTTAGTTTTTAACTTTTGGCGTAGGCAAATCTGTTCCTTTCTCATTTTTTTTTTCGATAAGTAGTGTAAGTTTGAATAATAAATTGTACACGTCTATACAATATTTTTGAATTTATAATTGTTTTCTGATAAGCGTATTAATCAAATCACTTTTTGTTGAAGAAATCTAGGTAATAAATTAAAAATTAATAAAATGGTTTTTAAATCAATGTAACTTTGCATAATTCTATAATACATAAAACAATTTACCACCGAAAACTGTATTCTATTTTGAACATTTTTAAAATTTCATAAATTAAATCTTCCTTGCATTTTAATTTCACACGATTATCGAATAAATTTAAATCAACACAATTCAAATCTGTCGATTATAAAAGACACAGCCCCGAAAAAATCCATACCCTAAACCCCACCATACCCCCCAGCAAACCAAGCATTCATCTTCACCCTCAATCTCCCTCAACTCACCAAAAACCAAAAACTCACCATTCACCTACACCTGCATCCACCAACTGATTTCGGAGCACGAGACCAAGTGGAGGCGCACCGCAATCCGCTCTCTCGCGCGCCTAAAAAGCTGCCCGCGCGCGAATACGTAGAAAGCGCACGGAGCAAGAGGGAGAGAAAGGGACTATATAATACGCGCGAAGACGTACTTACACGCACGCGCTCACACGCTCGAATCCTACATACTCGACATGTGTGTGAGTCATGAGAAAGCGCCGAAAATCTCACCTCTCCTCGTCTTATCAGTATCACTCGCGTCTGTACTCTTCGTTCCATTTTTTTTAACAATCGAAAATTAAGCACGCATCTTAGAAACTAGTCCTCCGTTATCGCGCTCTCAGCATGTAGGTACTATACACACGCGAGTATAGCTATGGAATTTTTCGAGGAAGGGAGCAGCAGACGCGATCGGAGATTATCGATTTGTTTTTGGTTTTCGCTCTGCCGTCGACGAGTTCGAAATTTTGCGAGCCTCAAACCGCTTCGCCTCTTCGCAGAATCGAACGCGCGGTTAAAAGCGCACGATAATGCAGTCAGCCGAGAACGTAGGAAAAAATCGCCGCGCATAGGAAGAGCCCGAGAGTAATTAGATGTATAGGTCGACGGAA
The DNA here is from genome assembly GCA_030522685.1 of Eupelmus azureus. Taxonomy (NCBI): domain Eukaryota; kingdom Metazoa; phylum Arthropoda; class Insecta; order Hymenoptera; family Eupelmidae; genus Eupelmus; species Eupelmus azureus. Next base: position 48,925 of record JAPYZA010000668.1, on the reverse strand, counting down.
TTGATTTTACATATCGGCGTGTAGGTATACCCTCTTTCGATACGAGGCAAGTCTAATTTTGAGAGACGATCGAAGCGTGCTGCTTTTGGGGTCTATTAAGTAACTTATAAGTTTGTTTTTTGTTTGTTTGTTAGCAGTGAAGTTGTGTTTTTGATTGGTAAAATTATAGTTTTATCGGTCAAATCGGTCGTTTCGTTTTGTATACGCTGTTGATAAAATTCGGGTAATCTCGACATTTGTGTATTTTAGTCTCTCTCTTTCCGACCTGCTCAATGTATACTACTTACGCACGGGGCCGGCTAAAGCAGCGCTCGCATGTAAATTCTTCCAAACACTTCTAAAACTATATGAAACTATATATACAGTACTCGCTAACACTAGACTACAAAAGCCCAGAAGTCCATCTGAAAAATTCGCATCGACCCAACATACACACACATAAACACGAAGAGACTTGAATAAATTCTATATGGTAATTCCCGGAGTCAGCTCCGAAAAATCAAACGCCGGGCCGACGAGAGATAAAAAAAAAACGCTCGGCTTGCATCTCGTCTGTCTCAAGGCCGGACGCCTACGCGTCCACCTATCGGGATCAAAGAGAGAGAAAAAAATTAAAGAAGAAAAAAAGGGAGAAGTGCTCGGAGAAGATCGGAGTGAAAGTATCGTGCTCCGCGCTCTCTTCTAAGTAATGCGAGTCTGTGTGCGCGCGCGATGCGCATGTGACGACGTGTGCGTGTGTCAGTGTGTGTATATGCACGCTCGCGTCAACAATAGTCAGACTTTAGGCTTTTGTTTTTTTTTTCTTTTTTTTTTTCTGATTTGGAACGAAGGAGTTTTTGATTGAGAGTCGAGGGGACTGAGTTTTCGGTGTGTCGGTGGCCTGTGATATCTGTGAATTTTCGGCGGTCACGGGTTTTTAATTTTTGGCTGGGTTGGAGGAGGAGAAAGGTTAAGTTGGGAAGGAAGATTTTGGATGCAATTTGGGAGAGTAGACAGTGGAAATTTTGTTTGGAGTTTTGGTTTTGTAATTTGTTGATTCGGTTTTTGACTATTAGGGCTCGAGCTGCGTTTTGTTTTTTGTTTATTTGTTGTTCATTTAGCGACCTATATGTGAACATATTAACAATATACAAGTTTAATTCTTGAAATTTAAAGCTATTCTTAAAAAAAGTGATAAGTTATTTAGAGTTCATAATGCTGATGTACAGTTGTGTAAGAAGCTTAAACTTGAGTACTTGATCCTATACATTGACTGCTGATGTAATTTAGATTTTCAATTGTTTCCATTAAGATTTGATTCTTAAATTCTGTAATTTGATAAATTAGTTATTTATTTTATATTTATACTGATAAAAAAGCTAATTTTATCATCTAATTTTTATGCAAATTGTTTACAGAAACTGAATATATCACAATGAGTGCAGCAAGCCAAAGTGGTGCGATGTCTTTGGCTAATCCGTCGGCCATTCACTTAGGTCCAATACTGGCACCTGGAAGCAACGAAACTATTTCTATAGTCATTCCTCTCTCAGCTCAACTAGCTACACTGTCTAGGAATGCTGCTATTCAGCAGCAGCAGCAGCAACAACAGCACCAGCAGGTGGTTTGCAAGCAAGAGCCTATCGACAACACAGACAAAAAAACATCGCCTAAGCGACCTAAAACTAATCCACCTCGGATAAAAGAGGATAAAACTAAAGGTTAGTTGATTGATCATATAAAATAAAAAGTCCTAAAATGTTACTGAACATCATAAACTGGTACTTAAAACTGAACTTTTCGAAAACAAATTAATTTAATTTTGAAAAATTGTACTAATTATATTAAACTGAAACTAAAGAAAACTAAAACAATATTTTTTTCTTTTAACAGGTTGTCCTTATCCAAATTGTAGTAGATACGGCAGAGCCTTTTCAAGAGCACATGACTTGAAGCGTCACATAGCAAGACACGAGTCAAGAGAAAACAAGACATCAGAAGTTCAGCAGCAGCAAATTCATCCATGCTTAGTGTGTGGTGCTCACTTTTATAATGAAATGATTCTACAAAGGCACAAACTAATACATGAGAATGGAACAAATTCTATAACGTCCACAAGTGGACCTCCATATACTTGCAATTTTTGCAAAAAGACCTTTGAGCATGAAAGTCTTCTCAATGCTCATCTACCCATTCATATAAAGGTATTGTTAAACAGTATGATACTTAAATTTTTGACTGAATCAATTTTGAGTTCCTAATTTTGAAGAAAATAAATTTATGAATTTTCGTTTAATGCTATCAATAAGACAAGCAAAGCATAATCAAAGCATAATAATTAAATTATAACTTTTCATTTTTATAATTAATCAAATCAAAGTAAGGATTAAAATGTTAAATCTTTTAAATCTCATATACTTCTCATGACTAATATTTTCACTTTGTTTTTGACATGTAGAGCGAGCCGTTTTTGGCATTTCAGCACAGCGCTGCGGCTGCGGCAGCAGCCGCGGCGGTCATTCCCTCGGCTTCGCGTTACCAGCCGCCTAACGGGCCTCCACCTCTGCCACTTGCGCCGTCGGCAATGACGACAAGCGCGTCAGCCTCGTCGGTGAACTCAGACGATGACTACCGGCTCGAGGATATGCTCTTGCTGCGCAAGGGTACAAACGGTAGCTCGTCCGGTTCGCAACACAACAAGGCTTCATCGCCGTCTGGCAGCGCTGCCTCCAAGATCCGCTGCGAGTACTGCAGCAAGACCTTTAAGACTAAATGGACGTTAAGCTCGCACGTGGCGGCGCACGAGGGCCGCTTCCAGTACCAGTGCTGCATATGCAGCAAACGCTTCGTCAGGAAAAGCCACTACGAGAGCCACGTCAGATCGCACGATGCGGCTAGACCCTACGTCTGCGAGCACTGCGGTGAGTCCAGGGATTCCATTATTCAATTATTTTTAAAAGTGATAGCAATGTTTCAATCTTTTTCTTTTGTTTATAGGTAAAACTTTCAAAGAGAGTAAGCATCGGAGAGAACACTTGAAACGAAAGCACTCTAATAACCGAAATGCCATACAATCGCTCCTCGATAGCATCACCGCTTGCGTCAATGAAGACCCTGCTGCTACTGCTGCAGAGCAAGCCAAACTCACCATACTTATGCCGATGAATTTCAGCACTTAAGAACAGAAGGTAATTAATACATGTTACTTACAAAACCAATGTTTAATCTAAATTTGTATATATTCCTGTTTTAAAAATAGTTCTTGATTTACAGATTCTTCATTTTATGGATTTTTCTACTATTGAAAAGAGGTGTTTCATCATCCAAAATGCCAAAGATCTTATAGAAGCAGTTAACAAGTGCTTCAATGGACTCAGAGTAGTTTGGAATAAATGCCTCGGTGTAATAAAAAGAAATTGTTGAACATGGAGCCCCGTTTAATGATAAAGATTTTGAAAACACTGCGATTAAAGTGTTGAATAAATGTACTTAAAGCAGAGATTAATTTCTTACGGTAAATTAGTGATTGAAGAGCTACATCACATACAAAAATTATTTTGCGTACCAAGAATTCAATTATTGGATAACTGTATGATATGTTGAATCCTTCAAAACAAAATATAAGAGAATGTCAATAAAAAATGTTTACTCTTTTCAAATTACATAAGTTTGAAGTTAATCAATATGTTTTATTTTTAATTTTACTTATTTTGTTAAATTACATTTTTTGCATAATTCTTATGCAGAATTTAGTGTAAATTATAGTTGAAAAACGTGTGATTTTTACATGTATTTATTAATATTATTTTTTTTTTCAAGTTTGTAATTTAGATGTCATTTAAATAGACTGATTTAAAGTTTCTTCATCTAAAACTTGCATCCTAAATATTATTGACATTTTTAAATCTTTATCAACAATTATCTACACAATCATTCACAAATATTTATTACTATTTACATGTGTATTTTAGAAATAATTTTTTTACTTTGTTATAATTATCTATACTGTGAATTGTTTTGTGTAGAAATTGGAAGATTTGCTTTGCTTGCAATAAAAATGTTAAGCGTGCGATTTAAACGTAAAAATGTGTTAAACAAAAATGTATTTAAATTTTTCAACATGTATGTTTTGAATGAATTAAGTATTTAATTATTTACTTCCTTTGTAATTATTTTTTTCGTTCTACTCATATTAGATCATAACAGATAATATTTACATTAATTTCGTGATATATTTATTTCAATCAAAATATCTTCTAAAAAAATTAAAATTTTTATTTTTTAATATGTAACTATAAAAAATCAGCTGTTTTGTACCAATCAACTTTAAATCTATCTAAAACAAGTTATCGTGTTTTGCGAGCTTTTCAGATCGATTTCATTGATTGTTAGACGCATAATTTCATCTTTGGCCATAAAATCGTACTTTACGACATTGGCGTGAAAAGTACTTAGAAAATGATTAAATTCTCATATTTTTAATATTTCTCATAATTATTATGCATGAATTTTCGGACTCTATTAAAATCGTTAAAATTATAAGATAAAATTAATAAATAAAATCTGGTGTTGATTTTCGCGGAAACTGTTAAGATTCTCGTTTTATTAAGAGAAGCTTATGATGGTCTTATTTCAGTCCTTTTTCTAGTCAATTTAATTCTATTCTCAGCACAGTAGAAATATTTTAAAAATCAATGTTTGAAAAAATCTTAATATTTTGATTATATTTTAAGGATACTTTTTTTAACATAAAAATTTTGAACATACTTCAGATAATACATGCACTTATAATAAAACTTGTAAAAGTTGTAGATATTATAAACACTAAAACTTTATATAAACTTGCTAAACTTTATATTATATAATTGGTTCTAAATAGAATAAAAATAAACATGCAATTATAAAATTAATTTTTAAACTTTAACTTTGTATATAATATGAAAGTCAAAAATTTTTGTTATATTTATACTTTTTCTTAACTTTTACAGTTTTCATCAAGCTAATAATGTAAAAACGATTAATAACCATTACTAAAATTCCAAAAATATAATTATTTCAAAAATTCTCAATACATTTTTTTTATATTTATGAAAACACTTACTTTATCGTTCATATCTATCTTTGCCATAATTTTATGTAAGAAAAGTAGCGACAGTCTTAAAAAATTTATTGAAAAAATTTTTTTAACAACAGTCAATTCTTACAAATTTAAAATTTTGGCAACTTCCTTTGGGCTATAAGTATAATAATCCAAGGATACATTTCTGATATTAGAGCATGTTGCAGAATTTAGAGCATGATATAGTTATAGCATATTACTATAGTACCTGCGTAAATGGCGTCTCGCATCAGAATCATAATGGCGTTTGTTTACACCTAAGACTCCCAACAGTTCTGATTGTTGTTGATCCTTTTCTTAGAAATTTTATCAAATTATTGAAAAAAATTATGTCGGAATACGATAAAGTGAAAAGGAAAAAATTGGTGCTAAAAGGAGAGAAACCAAAGTAAAGTGATTTTTATTTCTATTAATAAGGTACACCAAAATTTTCATGCATAAATTTAAGTTTCTTAATTTTTGTTATTGTAGATCGAAAAAAAGGAAGCACACGAAACAGAGAAAAGATGAAGAAGCTGAAAATGAAAAGGATGAAGACACTATGCGTCACGGTAATTATTAAAAGAAAAAGTTTTTCTTGAAGTAACATAACCTATTCAATTTTCATTTCTGTATACAATTAAAATTTACATATAAATCCGTTATATTTAATAATTGTATTTTAACGTTTCAAATATACTTAAAGAAAAAGGAAATCTAAACAAATATTGCAGAATATTTTTAAATTTTATATAGGTATACAGATAAATTTGACTAATAAAATAAATGAACTGTATATCATTATATTTAGCAATTATTTTATTTAAAAAATCTTTAAGCTTTACTAGCTGCTATGAATATACAAGCAATCAAAATTTATTCCAGGTGGTTGGAAAAAAGCCGTAAATGTGAAGGAAATCACTGGCACTGTGGCAATTGAATTTGGTAATTTTACTTATATGAAGGCTCTTGATAATGGTTTGTTCACTCTTGGAGCTCCCCATGATGAAGGAGATGGCCCACATCCTGAAGAAATTTTAACAGCTTTTCCAATTAATGAAACAAAGTTTGCTCTGAAGTCTGGTTATGGAAAATACATTGGTGTTGATAAAAAGGGAATGGTAGTTGGAAGAAGTGATGCAGTGGGTTCGATGGAACAGTGGGAACCAATTTTTCAAGTATATTTATATTTAGTCTACATTTTCATTAATATCTTAGATTTTAAATACTAATTTATTTTAATAATTTATTTTCTAGGATGGGAAGTTAGCAATTCTAGGTAACACAAATTGTTTTATTTCTGTGACGGATGAAGATGACATTGTTTGCACAAAACCGACAGCTGGGTCAAGTGAATATGTGTGGATAAGAACTATGGCTCAACAAATTGACGATCCTAACAAAGACATACCAAGAGAAGAACTAGGATCTATAGAAGAAATTGAAGTTAATTATGTGTACGTATTAAATGGTTATATGTATATTTAGATTTTTAGTACTTGTAATTTTAAATTTGTAAATATTTCCTTACAATTAATATATCTTATTTTTAACTTATATTTTAATTTAATATAAATCAATTTTTTTATAAAAGCTTCATATTTGATTAAAACAAGTAGCAAATGTTAATATTTAAAATTTAATATCATGTTAAATCTCCCTCATCTGTTAATTATTGAATAATTTTATTAAAATTTTTTAAATATATAGATTTTTAATAAAGTTTTTAATTTAAAATTATTTTTATTCTAAAATTTTCAGGCGAAAGTTTCAAAAGTTTCAGGACAAAAAGTTAAGAATAAGCAAAGACAAACTTTCAGTACTTAAGAAAGCAAAGGATGAAGGCAGTTTACATGAAACTTTGCTTGATAGGCGCAGTAAAATGAAAGCTGATCGTTACTGTAAATGAATTATGACCCTTATTAAATGTGAATAATATATCTTTGTAAATATATAAGTGATGAAAGGAAAAAAAATACAAATATATCAGTTTTGTAAAGTTACTTTTTTATTCCATTATATCGAATGACACTACCGCTGCATGCAACAGTTGACTTATGCAAAAATCGCCTCTGGTTCTTATGCTTTGGAGAGGCCACACTTACATCTTTATTTCATTTTTTTTTTTATTCAAAGGATCCGTGCCCGCAGTTCCGAAATCTTCGTTGATCGCTGTTTCTCTTCGGTATACGTACATATATAAAAAAATCAACGTCGAATGAAAATCTCGGAAGTCAACCTTAATTCAATAATTATTAGATATACACTGCCAAGTCAATCATTATTCAAGTGTTCATATTTAGAGATAAAACATACAATCTGCTGTAATACAGAGCTATGGACCATTCTTTTTTTCTACTTATTGCACTGAATAATTAATTTTTTTTGAAAATTTTAAAATCTATTTTACAAGAATAAGCTTTTGCTTTTATCAATTTGGCAGTGTTATTAAACACATGCTAATACATATAAACACAAAAATATTAAACCACTTTAAATAAATGATTTTTAAAATAAATTAGACTATTACACTGCATCATTTTATGATTATTAAATAACAAGATTTTTGTAAAATGAATAGAACGTTCCAAAGCTCTGTTGCACTTGATTTTATGGTGTCCAGCTTTATTCATGTTAAATGCAGGCAATGATCTTGGATTCATTTAAAATATCTGGGTTAAAGTTAAATAAATCCTAAATGAAATAAGTTAACTGAAGTGTTCTAAAAGCTACATTTTTCTAATATTAACTTACTGGCAACGTGTGGAAAAAATTGTAGGAAATCTTTGTTGTAGTTATAAATAATTAACAGAAACTTAATAAAAAAAAGCAGAAAAAAGTTTATTATAATTTAAGTATGATACAATTAATTTTAATTTATACAAGTAAATAAATTGAATTTATTTAATTGAACTTAATTATTAATTTTGCGTGCTTTAGAACACTCTAAGTTTTGATAAACTTTGATTAGAAAAAAAATCATAAATACATATCAATAAAATACATTGTTAAAAAAACTCCTAAATTGTGCTCCATCAGCTGAACATCATAACATCTAAAAGTGGATTTTTTCATTGTCTTCAATATATTTCAGATTTCAAGAATCGACACATTTTTCATTAATTTTTATTTTGTTATTCATTTTTGATTCTTGAAAACTTTCCCGAGGAGTCTTATGCCGCGTAAACTGTATAAAATAATTATTAATCTTAGAAACTAATAGGTGCTCCAAGAGCAAGAAGAAGAAAAGGCCTTGCACGAGGCATTTTCTTCAAAACCCTCGGATTGAAATTTCTTTCTTCCTATTGAACAATCTTACGATCATTCGCCAAAAATTCAGTAACATCGACAACTACACGCTTGAGTCTCGATGACCGTTTTCTCTTTCATATTTTTACTTAAACAAGAAAACGAAGATTCTTGAAAGGATCGGAGATTACAACGGAGTAAACTGAGTTCTCCGGCGAGCTTTTAAACTTCGCTGCTACGCACGTGAGAGAAACGGAGAAAATAATTGCTACGCAAATTGCAAAAAATATATTCAAAACAGAATTATTTATAATCTATCTATTTCTCATCTATGCGCTAGTAATAAGTTTGTCTTGTTAAATAAGTTTCAAAAATACACAAAAAAACGTTTCACTTTCAGAAAATATAATTTTTTCTCTTTTTTTCCACATTGTTTTATAAGAGAAAGCCATTTTTATAAAGCTTTTTAATAATTTTTTAAACCTATTGACACTTGAAATTACAAATTTTGAATGGGAAAAAATCCCGAATAAAAATATACACGCATTGATAAATACATAAAACGAATTACAAAAAATACGGTTCTGTTCAGAATACGAATTAATTAATTTTCAATCTCCAACTATTCTCCGTTATCACAAAGCGCAATCCTAGACACAGTCGTTCACATATTATAAGTTTTTTTTTTATTTTAAAGAGCTACCTAACTGTAAGACTAAATCAATCTACTTATTTGTTAAATCGTGACACTTGTACAGTAACAAAATACCTGAACAAATTAAAAAAATCCGCAAGTGTTGAAGGCTTTATCTTTTTTTTCTTGATTTTCTTCTCATCAATATGTCCGAAGAGAAAAATTTAGCATTTAACAATCGCAATCGAAGGAGATAATAGGGAGCAAAGACTGTTTCTTCGGTTAGGTGGGTGCTTTTTATAAGATGAGTTAAATAACTTTGATTGAGTGTTTCAGCTGTTTCTCGCGTCCATCTGAGACGCTGACTCTCCCTGCTGTTGTTGCGCTTTTAACCACTCGACAAACTCGTCAAGCATTACTGGCCCTATAATAAGATGTTTCGTATGATCTGCTCAAGTAATATCGATAATATTTTACTATTGGCTTCATTGATACTTACATGCCCCGTCTAAATCGTAATTCGACAGGTCATCGTTGATCGTCCGCGAGAACTCGAGAATGTTGCACCACTGATCTTTGTTGATAACTTTGTACTTTGATTGATCCAAAAATTTGGAGAAGTGCGAGAATAGTGACCAATGCTTGCCTAACAGTAACTGCAGCATAACTCGCGCCGTCTCCATGTCCATACTTCGCTGATCCTTATCCTGCTTAAAAGACAAATACATTTTTGATATATTCTATTCCTTTTTCAAATAAACACTTTTTATTAGCATATGAATCGCGATCTCATAAATTTATTAAATTTTCGGTATCTGACCTCATTCAATGCCACACTTTAAGACACAATGCACAAAACATCCAAGAAAAGTAACCACATAATCATACAACATGTAAAAATACACCATATGTCTCTTACCCTAGCGAAGTCGTAAGCGTATCTGTAGATGCCCTTGAAAATATTGGGATCGTTCAAGAGATTCCTGAGATGGTCCATTTTGGACTGGAGCTTGGCTATCGAATCGCACTGAAGCTCCGAGAGGCCCTTGAGCCACTCGGCCAGGGTGAAAAAGCCCATCTGGCGGGCGGTCATCTTGTAGGCGAGCACGAGCATCACGACGTTCTCGGGCTCGACGCCGATATCCTCGCAGAACTTCTCCATGCCCTCGGGCCCGAGGGTCTCGTTGTCATCCACGGTCGTATACTCGCGGAACCAGGCGATGCAGCGCTTCTGCGAGAAGCTCTGGCCGCCGTGCGCCCCATCGTCGGCTCGCGTGTGCCGCCTGGAGCTGTTAATAAGAAATTTATTTGTTAGTTTAAGTTTGAGTGTAATTTGTGTTTTTTTGACATTTGTTGCGTGGTTTTGATTTTAGGGGGGCGTACTTTGTGTTTTAATAACGATAACGAATAATTGTAGAAGTTAAGAGAGCCGAAGTCGAAATAATTCTTATTATTAGTAATTGGAAATGATTAAAAAGTAGTTTTTTTAATTATTTGATTTTCTATAGAAACACTTAGAATGTTAGGTTTAATATTCAAAATTTGAAAAATCGAAGAAAAAGATTGTACAAATTTTTAAAGCGCCAATATCCAAAACAAGTATTTTATTGGAGAAATAACTAGAAAGTTAAGACTACTTTTCTAATATCCATAAGAACTGAATTCAAGATGTTGAAAATCAGATCAACATCGGTACATTTTAAAGTACAGATTTTCAAATAATCCGATACACACGTCAAAAATAAACTTCATCAGACCTATAAATACAACGCAGGGATAAAATTAATTTTTAACATCGTGACACTTTTCAGTTCTCCCAAACCACAGCATCCTCGTCCATTAACAAAGCTCTCGATTTACTTTACTTATTCTATTAGAGCAAACCATCGCTTTGAGCTCTCATCGCCGCCTTGCAAACAACTGCACTAAAAGCGTTAACTCTCGGCCAGACCAGCTCAGCTATCGGCAGCCACCGTCCCCCAAAAAAAAGGCTAAGCGCCAGCGTAGCGCACAGCTGTTCGTTTTACATAATCGCAACAACTTTTCCGAACCACATAGTCATGCGTATGCCCTCGTTACATAAACAGACGCCGAATTACACATTCCGCGGTGCGTCGATCCACGCGAGCGCAGGCGACCTGGAGCATATATACGAACCTCTCGTCGTCGCTGTCCATGCGCCCGGCGCTTCCTCGGGGGGCGAAAAGAGAGACAAAGAGAGAAAAAAGGAGCTGCCCAGGCCCCGTGGCTCAAAAAATTTTTTTCCCTTTCCCGTCAAGGGAGACAACAAGGAGAAGAGTCTCGAAAACGCACGTACCCGCCGCGCCGAACAATGCCTGCCTCGTCTACTGGCAGGAGGAAGCGAGACGGAGACAGCAAAGTCCAAAAATAAGCGGCTCGCCCCCTACCCGAGGAATTCATTCAAGACGCATTCGAGGCTGTCTCTGCCGACACGCGTCTTCTCGCTTGTCGCGGGAATGCTTACGCCGCGGTTGCCCGTTTCTCGATCATCGCGTTGCCGGCCGTCAAATCCCTGTGTTCGATACCTGTTGAACTATCGCGTTCACGTAAAAATAAATTGTTAGTTTTGAAAAACTCGTCTTCTGATATAAATTACAGTAATTTCAGGACTTATTGGAAAGAATTGGAAAGAAGAATATAAGTTTTCCTTATATTCAATTAAAATAAAAAAAAAAAAAAATAAAAAAAGTAGTATAAAATTGTGTAAATTAAAAAGTCAACTGAAGCAAAACCATCTATGATCACTTCAATTACTGTAACAATGGGACATTGTAAGTTCACGAAGGCTAAAATATGAGTATTAATAAACAATAACAATTTTTTCAATGTCTGTGATGGTTAATTATTATTAAGAAATTTAATTGATAATTTATTATTGATGCTTATAAATTATGGACGTTTCTGAGAATTCTATGGTTTGGAGAGCAGTTACTAACACTGTAAAAGTTTGTAAGATTAAAAAGATATTTTTAAGATATAATTTATAAATTTCTTAAATGGAATATTTTTAGTAGATATTTCAAAAAATAAAGATATATCTAGCATTCTGTAAAATTGTTATTTGTTGTTTATTTTTTTTTAATTTTTAATGAGGAAAATCTATATAATTCAGCTATTAAGTAAAAAAGAATTTTATAATGTTTTAGGGTTTTCAGTTATTTAAGTATTAGACTTTTTGGAAATATTTTCTTTTATTTAATAAACTTAAAGATGAATTAAAATATATTTCATAAACTGTAATTTAAAATTTATCTGAAATAATTTAATAGCAAAGATTTACTAAATATTTTAAATAAATATAATATTATACACAAGTCATATAACTATATGATATCATTTAACTGTACTATATGTAACTAAGAAAAGTGATTATCACAATTATAATAACAAAAATTTCTAGTTTACTATAAAATTTTAAAGAGTTTATAGCTTTATACTATAATTTTTGAATTTAGACTTTAAATAAAGATAAAATTCACCTGGATGTGTGTCTGAGTCTTTTAGCAGGATGCCTTGGATTATCCTCTGGAGCACCCGGTGGCACACTGGAATTCGAGTGATTGTTTGTACTCGAGGGTGCTCTTCGCTTTGAGCGAGGCATCCCTCTTCCGCTTAAGCCTAATGTTTGTTCTTGAATGCCTTGCTGTTGCGTTGTTTCAGCAGTGTATCGTCTGCTTTGTCTAGCTAAATGACCCAGAGAAGATTCTTGTGTAACTCTTTGTGAATTATCCTCCCAAGCTGCCTGTAAATTAAAAAAATTTTATTTAGTAAAATAAGTTGAAATTATTCATTTGTATTTGCAGAATACTGAAGTAAAACTAAAACAAATTTATTGAACAAAAGTATAATACTATTATGAAATAATGATTTACCATATATTCATTTGAGTTATAAGTAAATGTTTTTGAAATTAGATAAAAAAATTTATGACAAAGAAAACAATATAGACACCAATGAAAATATAGATTTACAAATATTAAGAAAAAATTGAAGAAACTCAAATCAAAGAATGATTGATAGATATTAGAAATATAATTTTAAATTTTAATTGAGTGATTAAAAAAAAAACTCACAAAGCAGAGTTCCGTTTCTTTACTCAAATGATAGATGAGTGAAAATAACCACAGGCAAGTTAAAAAGATATAAATTATAAGATTTCTCTGTAAAGTAACTTTTTCATCATTGTTGCTGTACAAAGATACAACCCTAACCAAGGAAGAAATTGAAAACCAATCTGGAAGAATCGAACGAAACCCATTCCTCTTTGATTTTTGCTTGAAACCGTCTTTATTTTTGTAATTCATGTCGTCAGTAGATTTGCTTAATTTGGTTACCAGAGAGCCAAAAAACCAGTGTAAAAATTTTGAAGTCTTGGAAGGGTGTTTTGAAAACTTAAGCTTGTTAGGTTTGTCAATTTGTTTTGACAGGTTTTGAGTTAATGAAACATACAAACAACGTTGCCAAGCAACTGAAATACTGTGTGGAATTTTGTAACAATTAAGATAAAATGAGCAGGAATAATAACTTGTATCATTTATAACAATAATAAAAAGTATGATTTTTTTTACTGACACTAAAAATTTAACAAAAACATGAAATTAAATTAGTTCTTAATGATTCATTATTAACTAAATAAAATAATTAAATAAAATTTTGTAAAGATATTAAAGTCAAGTTTAAATCCTCATAAATTCAAGAAATTCACAATTATATACTTATCAATGATAAAATAAAATGCCAAAATAAAAACAATTTTGTTGACTTGTGTACTTGACAATGATATTCAATTTTCCTATAAGAATGTGTAATCACACAAATATGATTATGCATATCGATGTATCTTATCAGTTAGGTTAAGAATTAAGGTGAATGATTTTATCTGTTTTTTCTTAAAAATTTATAGATGAACTGTAATATTATTTGAGAATCATGATGAAATCAATAGATTGATTTCAATTACAATTTTAAATAGAAACCTAACCTAATCAATAATAAGGCATATTTGATACCTATACATATTAATCAACTTATAATCAATATTCTATCAATAGAAACTGAAAATTATCTAAAAACGTTTATAAATAAAATTTCAATCACGAATCCTCTAGAATAACTAATAATCAGCAAACCACACTATTTCCATAAAAAGCAGTCACAGTCACCTTGCATTAATAAAAAAAGTTACTTTCTACAATTGATGCAATAACACTGCTCTGATCACAGTAACATCCAAAACACCAAGAAACCTTTCCCCGCAATTGGCCAAACATGTCAGTACAAACAAGAGCAATACGACAAAGACAGCCAAGCTAAATACCCAAATCAAACAAGCAGTCATAAACCATTCCTATCAACACCGCACCCAAAAACCGCCGATAGTCCCCGTCTCCAAAAAAAAAATCCCAATAAAAAAAAAAGGAATAAAAGGGAGGGAAAAAGGTCGATCCCGTGTCTCACCAAGGAGTCGAGCCTCCTCGCGTCGCCGGACGACAGATTACAGCAGCTGAGCCTGTCGGTGATGTAGCCGGTCCCGTACTGGCAGATCGACGTTGCTGCCGCCTGCTGCAGGTTCCTCTCCTCGGCGCCGTCCTTCGGCAGGATCGAGGTTAGGTTCATCAATACATAACGTGCCCCTGCTGCGGAAGTCGGGCTCCGAGCTGATTTTTCCACTGTGCCTCTGCTGCCAAAAAACACAGAATGCGCATTAGATATCGAGGGAGAGAGAGATCGCTCTTTGTACAAGACACACGATCGTCCCCGCGTGCGCACGCATCGTCGCATCGAGAAATGAGAAAAAAAATATATGTACCTTTCCACGCGTTGGTTAAGACACGCGACGTAACAGCTATTAAGTCACGGCGGATCCGTAAGCGCGGAAGGCCGAGGATAATCGGAGTCTTACCTGCAACGGCAGTGTAATCAGGCAGCTCCCATGGAGAACGCGAGCAGCCAGCCTCTCCCAGTGTGTAGGCTCTTCTCGAGAGGTTAGGTCAGGTTTTGCGAGCGCGGGGGCGGCAAAATACACACGCGACGATTTCGGATCCTCGAGCCTTTTGCCTCCGTGAAAAACGACGACTTGCCGTGTGTGTGTGGCCTTGGCTCGCTGCAATGTTACGTTTCTTTCCTTGAACGAGCCTCCTCTGGATTCCGCCCTCGTCGCTACTGCTGGATATGCGCGTGTGCAGGGTGTTTCTCTCCACGGCGAGCCCCGCTCCTGCTGATTTTTCGCGGAGAGCGATGGATTATATATATATGTTGGCGGAGCGCACGCGTTCTGAGACGGACATACGCGAGGTGACGCTGATGCGAGCTTGGCCCGCGAATTGGATTACACGCGCGTATAATGTGTCAACGGTTTTTTCGGGATCAAGCTGTTGATGGTACTTTATAGGCTGTTGGAGATTTGAGATATTTTTACTGTTAGATGTGTTACTTAAAAAATTTTTTTTGCTATTTATTTTTTTGTCTAAGTGATTGTTTTAAATTAATCTTCACTGATAGAAATAGTTTATGAAATGAAGTATATTTTATTAGTTTATTATATACAATTTTTTTGAATTCGCGATTTAAGAAGAGGAAGATAAAACATGGTAAAACTTTTATTTTGATCAGTTGTTGTGATAAAATTCTAACTTTTTACTTAGTATCTTAATAAGTAAACCTGCATTTGATTTTGAATACAAAACAATAAATACATGACAAAGTTGAAACATTCTTCAACAAAAAGAAAACAGGACTCATAAAATTGATCCAGGAGAGCATAGTTCGGTTAATTCTTAATATATTTTCTATCAAAATCATATTTAGTATTAACATTTCTTGCTTTGTAAAAACGACGTTTTATGGGTTTTGTATTTATATTAGTCTTCATTGCCGTCTCCAAAGCAGCCGCTTCAGATGCAAAATAACTCTCAACTCTCCTTTGACTTTGAATCACAATTTTCATAGATATCTCACAAGGAAAGTACTTTGTATTATATGCGCTTAAATGTTAATCACGCGAGATAATTTTTGCACTCTGTTAAGCAATAAGTCTCCTTGTTTGACCATTGCTTGATACTGCCAGTTTTTGCTGTCTGGTCTGTTGGTTTCAACAACTCCACCTACTCTATCAACTTTACAGTGCAAACGACCTGCTGCAATAAAACGAGATAATTCCCTGAAAAATAAAAACAAAATTAAAATCAATTACCTTTAAAAATGATAAAAAATTTATATTTAATAAAAACATTATTTATTATTTAAGTAAAATTATTAAATATATACATTTTTTAAACACTTATTTCAAAATATTTTAAAAGAAAATTTGGATATTGAACTACATTACTTACTGATCAATGTAATCAACTGTTACTCCAAAAGCTTCTGCCATGTATTGAAGGGTCAATGACCTGTAAGACTCAAGAAGTTGAGTATAAGCAAGAATTCGCATTTCCCTTACATAGTAACGATAATGTGGAAATACTAGAAAATCTCTACGTAGCAGTCCTTCAACATGTGCTGAAACAAAACATAATAACTTTATAACTTTCTAATCTGCTAATTCAAAAACATATTTTCTGCTCAATACATCTATTAAACTAAATTTTTCTTGATTCATTTTTAAAAATAAAAATATTTCAACTGCACTAAATATTTTTATTCAAAACTTAGATTATAAACTTACCCAGATTTTTGAAAAAATCAGCATAATGGCAGTTGTACAGAGAAAATAAGTATTCCTTGCAGTCTGGATTACTATGTAATACTTCTAAAATTTCTGAGCCTTTTATGATTTTATCACGTAACTCATTGCGAGGTAGACTAATCATACTCAAGTAAACTGTATATCTTACAAAAGTATTATAATCCATGAGTTCATAACTCGTAAACGTGCTGATGGTATCCAAAAAGAAATTTGCAGCTTCTTTAAAGTCACGCACCGCTATACAGTAAGTTCCTTGATACACTTTCAGTCTGTTTCTTCTGTCCCAATCTCCTCCTTCTTCTATAAGTCTATAAATAAAACCATAAATAAATATCTAAATCACAAACAAAAACAATTCTTAAAGAATAAATGAAAATCTTTTTACGTACGCTTCTGCTTTTTCAATATTTTTAGTAATCAGATCATGATCCAAGTAGAAAAGACCAATTCTAATATTGTGGAAGACAATGTCCAACCTATGACCAAGAGAAACTGTTTTGTCATATGTTTTCTTGAAAGCAGCTAAAGCACCATCCTTATCGCCAATCCTACAAAGATGTTCGGATTTCTTTAAATTTGCCTCCCTGACCTCCATTTCTCCTAGATTCTTTTCAGCATCATCAATTATTCCATCAAGCTCCTTTAGCTGATCCTCATTCTTCTTTTTCATTTCTGCTAAGAGTGCTTCATCAACTGGCCAATCAAGGTCACGACAGACTTCTTCGTAAAAAGGAGCCATATCTAAAAAAGAATATTTCATTGATTAAAGTAAACAATAGTAATTAATAATTATTACAAATTTTTGTTTACTCTGTACGTTATTACTATATCAAATCAACAATAACAAAAACTTATAAATCAAAAATAACAAAAACGAGAATTTAATAAACCGAGAAATTAATTAACCAAACAACCGACTCCTCAAAAAAACTCCATCAACACTACAACCTTTATTCAACAAAATCCCAAAATAGCCCAACAATCGCAAATCACACCGAGAACAACAAAAAGAAAGAGGTTAGGTATCCCCCAGCCTCCTGATCTAACCCCATAAGCCCCCCAAAAAGCCCACACCCCGACCAAACCTCCCCGCCAAAACAAACCAGCCCAACCCCAGCGACCCTCCAACGACGCCCAAAATCATCCCCAGCGCGATTTCGCCAGTCTAATCCGTGATCGGTAAAAAGATGCAATCTCATTACTCTCGGCTTTGATGGCATCAAGGAGCTTGCTCTTGAGGGCCGCGTCGTTCTTGTGCTCGGGCAGGCTCAGCAGAAACTTGGTCTGGGCCAGCTCGAGGTTCGGATTCTTCTCCAGACCCTCCTCCTCTAGGTTCTCCAGCGGCATTTTCTTACTTTTTGTTTAACGTTTTTTCGGGAATAAATAATATATACGACGACGATTGCGGAGCAGTGTTGGAGCCGACTGTGCGGCAGCTGACTGACTGGATGGTTTGAGCGCGTTCGCAACGGAGCGGTTGGATATGTGTTTGAGGGCGGGTTTGGATTGCTTTTTTTATGTTTAGCGGGAATTATGATTGTTGGGTTGTTGAAAATGTGGAGATTTGCGATAAGTATGTATTGTTATGTCGTGGGTATCTTGTGCATTATAAACTGGAAAAGTCCTTTCTTACTTTGATAAAATATTTTTTTTTTAAGTTTTTTTTTAGATTTATTCTTATTATATAAAAATGTACTTTGCTAGATTTTACATATTAGGCTGTAGATAAGGGTTAACGACTTTAATTCGATATATAACACAAACAAATTTAGTCAAAATGAAAACTGTTTAATATTTATTATTTTTGAACAAAACTATCAGCAAGCGGCATTGTATGAATTTAACAACTTAGATATAATATATAATAAATTATAAACATTATTAAATATTATTAGTTTAGATAATAATAAATACTACAATAAATTTTCAATAATAATAATAACAAATTCCGAACAACATAAAAAAAAGAATATAACAGCAATACTTAAGATGCGATGTTCAAATCTATTCGTTAAATTACGTATATCAAAAACTATGCTTCAAGAAGAAGTATAATGTTTGAATCAAATGACTTCGGCGCCGTTCCGTCGCTTATTGGGTAATAAAGCCCACAGTACATTGTGCGAGTTCAACCTGCTTCCCATCGCTTGCCCAGCCATTTAAAATACATACGCCTTCTGCTTCCCATCGGTCACAAGTCCACTTAACTCCGTTTCTTATCTAAGCTCACGGAGACTGTGATTATATAGGTCCGTGTCTAAGCTGTTACGATTTAAAGCTTTACCCATATAGTTTAGAAGATGAAAGATTGATTTCTGAATTTTACGATTTACTGGATAGGTTGATAGTGTATGATAAAAAATTTTTTAAGTAGGTTTAACTTTGAGTCTTTTATTACTATTGCTACTTTATACATTTGGAATAACATTAAGTAATCATAAATAATAATGAAAAATAGATTGTTAAATGTCAAATCTGCGCTTTGTTTTTATTCGATTTTAGTTTTATAGAATTGCGATGTCACAACAATTAATGTACTTGCATACTTGCCATTGATGTGCTGCCACACTCCTAATTTTGTATTTCAAGATCTCTTGATTGATATGTTTTACAAAAAAAATTCACTTTACGAGTAATTGTAAATATTTACTTATTTATTTATTAATGAAAAATAATTACAAAAATTTACAAAATTAAAAAAGTAGATATTAAAATACCAAAAAAATTATAAAATTAAAAAGTACAGATTGTAAAAGAAATTATTAAATCAATAATCTTGGCCTGCACTGTAATAGCTGCAATATCACATCCATAATAAGAATGTCAACTATAGTTTTGTATAAACAACAGTTCTACAGCTATACGTACAGATGTATAGATAAGAATACTTACAAGTTAGCCTGTCTGATGCATGAAAGTTTATAAGTATATATGTGTATAGATCCTTTAAAAGTAGCAATTTGCAACAGCCATCACTTGATTATTTATAATAGCTGTATAAGTACAGGTCAAGTACTTTTTTCTTGTGATATTTACTTTTTAATTTTATAATCAATAAAAGAATCTGATATTTTATGTAGCCATGATGTTTATTACAAAAGAAATGCTTTTATTAGGTAAAAGGTAATTTTATTATTATTGCATTCGTATATTTAAACCTTAATGATATAAAATTGAACAAATATTGCTAATTTTACTATTAATTCCTGCAAATTAATTATTAATTAATTATTAATCTCATTCTAGAGGACCTTAAACACCTTTTGAATTCACGATTTGATTTTTAAAAATGAAGTTAGGTAAACTTTCCTTTATCTTTGGCTGTTGATTGCTCCATTATATATCATTATTTTAATGGGCGTGAAAGATGGTGTAAAATTTGAAATTTCCGTATTATACTATTAAGTAAAAAATTTTAATTAATAAACATTATAAGTTTTTTTTACTTTGCGCAAAATAATAAAGTACTTCTCCAACGGGTTCCAATGATTATCATATCCACAACTGTTCAGATATATTTCTGTTTTTAGAATAAAAAATGACAGCAAAGACTTTATTGAACATCTCATTAAGTAAGTAATGACGAGCTGGAGATAACTACATTTTCCGACTTATAATATTTTAGTTCGCTAATCGATACTAAATGAGGAATTCTTTGATAAATAGAATAAATTTTGACATACGAGAGGCAAAATTCTCTATAATAAAATATTCTTAGACAGGATTTATGAGACTGGAACAGAAATATGCAAACATTGAACCAATTAGTTTGGAAGTGAGAATTGTTTGAATAGAGTAGACGTGATTTTGTTAACAATGTGCAACTAAAAATAAATAATTGTGACAATATGAATATCTATATTTTCGTTTGAGTTATATCACGTGCGTTTACTATCCAAATAAACATAATTGAATTTATAAATATAAATAATAATTATCATATTCTGTTGTATTTTATTATTTTTCATGGACGTCAAATTCCAGCAGCGAAACTTGCGGATATATAGATTACAATCTTGATCGTAAAGAAAATTTAATTATCCAGGCAGAGCTCCTTTTGCAATAGGATTCAATTAGACGATTTTACATACTGGATTTTATTTTTCTTCTTATACATATTTCGGGGTATAATTTTCTATAAAAAGTCGATATTTCTATCCTTTGATGGTCCTATAAGCGCCCTTATCAGCGCCATGATGTGGATTGGACAAGCTGTCGGTTCTTCTTTACTTATCATGTAAAAATGTTTGCTTCGATATATTTTTGATACTTATATTTTTTATACATTTTTGAATAGAGGAAATAAAATCGAATATTTCTTCGAAAGAATAGACGTTTCTTCGTTTGTGTATAATAATTATATTTTATTTTCTACTAATATTGTTTTGCGAAAAAAATGTACCAATCATGCATGCTAACATTTTTCAGGTTTAAAATCGAAAACTGAGTCGAAAATAAATAAATTTATTTTGATTTCAAATTTTGAATAAAAATTTAAAATAAGTTAAAAACATTAATTTAAAATATTTTGAAACATACTCGTCTTTGTTAGGACTAATTATACATTTATATATACTTACAAATCTTCTATATCTATATAAGAACATCATTGAAACCAACTCTATACAGTTCAATTCTGTATGCATACAAAAATTGTCCAAGGTCGGAAAATAAAACTAGATAGTGGTTTTTAAAATTAAACTGCAATCTAAGTGGTATAGACAGGTGTATTGATTTCTATTTGGCGATCAATTAATTAATTGGCGTGCTTATTTAACGTGCTATTTTTTATTTTGAAAACTGTAAATGTGAAATAACTATTATATTAATATATGTATCTGTTCCGTTTTTGATTGGTAAAACAAAGCAATGAATTTACAAAACTTTAAATTCAAACTTATTAATTTGAATTAATTTTGAAAATTAAAAGAAAAATTACTTACAATCAAAAAAATATTAATTTTCTAAATCATGGTAGGGATTTCAAAAAAATAGGAAAGGATTAGGAGTGACAATAATAATAATTAAGAAAACTTTTTTATAGTAGAAAAATAAATTCTTTATTAATTTTTTTATTTAAAATTACAAAATCAGTCATAGTGTATGTACATAGTACATACATCACCAATATGTATAAAAATATGTAATAAAATTGTATGAACTAAATGGCTAAATAGTCTCAGTCTTATTTGAGAATTGACTAGGACAATTTTATTAGGACTTGGGAGTGACCATTAAAACATTAAAATTAAGAATCATGCATTGCGATAAAGATTCACGTGAAAAATATGTAATCGAAAATTAATGACTTCCCTTTAGCGAATTCAATATTTAAAAATGTTTAAATTTTGATAAAAAATTGATAAAATAGTTAATAATAATTACTCAAGATTATGCCTTAATTAACTAAAAGAACCGTTCACGGAATTTGATAATAGCTATCAAAATTATTTCAGTTAAAAAAAATTAATCATAATAGAATTTTTTTTGTTTATAAGCTGTCAACGATAAATCACAATCAAAACATACTTATTATGGGTAAAACAAATTCAACTAGTTCTAAAAGGTAGAAATATTTTTTTAATGAATTGCTTGAATTTTTCATTTCTTGTAAATTGACTGTAGTGAAAATACGAATTAAAATTCATAGTTTATGCTTGCAATCATAAAAATCGAAATTATTGCTAAGTCCCGTTTTTTCACGATTAATTTTTTATCAACATCTGAAAAAGTAAATCAGAACCAGACCGTATTGTAAATATTTTTTGACATAGCATTTGTTTAAAAAGCAATATTATTTGAAATATTTGCCGTTTTAAAAATAAAAAAATTCTTTAGCCTTTGACGATTATTTCAAACACAAAAAACAGAGATCAAATATCCTTCCGATAAACAAAAGAAAGATTATACAAACAAAAATTATAAACTGAATCCCCTTTTAAATAAAAATAAATAACTATCAGCAATTCATAAAAAAAAGAAGCAAAGTTCCACAAAAAATTTCCGTTCAGCTTCAAAGTATGCAGAAATTGTCTACCTAGATCCAGGAGCCCCATCGGCTAGATTTTAACCAACAAAAAATATGAAGCCAGTATTTCGACTACATATTGGAACTAAAACCACGCCCCGCAACTAAAATCCAAGGAAAAAAGAAAGGAATGGTCAATATCCACTTACACTGACTTACCTCCTGGCGTCTATGTTGACCGTCGTCGTAAACAGGACGATAAAAACGTGCTTGTCGACGAGAGACGCCTGTGGCCACGGCAATGTTGGTCTGCCGGACGGTTAACCAGAAATTAATGAAAAGGAAATGCAAAATATTATTACAGGATAAAAAAATAAGTCCACGAGTGTTACTTTGGATATGAATAATTTATGATGTATGGCGATTGGTTAATGTGAAGGATCTTACTGAATACTGAGAGATAAGATGACTGATGAGAACCGGGATTTTTCTTAACGAGAATCGTTCCCAAAGCTTGTTAGTAACATTAACGTAATTACGTTATTTCTGCAGATTACGGTTTTTCATTGTTGTAGGATTTAGCAGAGTGTGGGTACTTAGGTTGGAATTACAAGTATACATGTTACAATGTTGATTAATATAAAGAATTTCAAAATTAATTTAGTAACCTTCAAATGACTTGAAAGAATTGATTGGCAATTTGAGTTACATATCTAAATTAAATTATGAAAAATAAAGTGTTCATTTTTTGAACCTATTCTATTTTGTTCTAGTTGAAATCACCACAGAAATAACAATTATTATTATTTACTAAACATTAATTCTAATTTTCATCTCCTGATAGTTGTATATATTTCTAAATATTAAATTACTTTTGGAATGAAGACTAAACTTAAAATCAATAAGAAAACAGATTTTTAAGTTAAAAACCATATTTACGATATAACTAATACTCATCAAAATGGTGAGATTTTTATTGTTGTCAAAAGTTTGCTGAAAAGATCTAAGTTAAGAAGTTTTGTTTAAGATAGCCAAATTAAGACATAACATGAATAGAGGATCATAATAAATTAAAACGTTTGCTAAATATTTTATTCAAGTGACTTTGAAAACTAAACAATAAAATAATCACAAAAATTGACCATTTAAAAATTAAATTATTTAGTCAACTAAATACAAAATTAACGTGAAAATGAATTACTGCATCGCTAAATTTCTATTTTAATGCACGAAATTTAATGACTTAAATAAAATGTTACAAGACTCAGATGTAATATAAACGATCGTAAGTATACTTCCTTAAGCTGTCTGCATCTTATACATGTTCGTTAACCTACTGTAAGATTAAAAACTTTCCTACCTGTTTTTTTATGTACAGAAGCTAGCTAGAGTCCCTTGCTCTGCTACCTGCCTGTTTTTTTATATCTTCTAATTCTCATCTCATTCCTGAGTTGATAGTTAATAAAGATATCCTCGCCAAAAGGCAACATAATGAAATAAACTGAATTTCAAAACAAATTTTTTTTTTTTAGATTTATGTACAAATTACTTTAATACTGAAGTTACAAATCGTTATGTAATGAATATCGTCAAAGTGATGCTTACAAAATTTGTAACGTACAATTTTACAATATTTAAAATCTAAATGTTATAAGCTTGTTTTATTAATTTCACATGATCTAAAAATATAAGTGCCGGCTGTCCCTTGCATAATAAATAGAAAAGGTCTTAAAATTTTTTAGTTCTAGATTTTGCAATTGCTTAACAATATCTTAGTGTGAGAAATTAAAAAAATTATATAACGTGGAAAAAGGTCGTGGTCAAATTTATTTAACTAATTTTCTTAAGACAATTACAACTTAAAAATTACTCAGCTTTACTTTTCGTATATATATATTTATATAAAGTAGCCTATAGGTTACCTACAAATGCTAAAACATATGTCGATTAACCTAAGCTAAGCAGTCGCTCACGCATTATCTTCCTCGCTATTCTGTCGCCTCCCTCTTCATTCTAACTCTTGAAGCTACTGTGCGAATTCTTTATTTTTCATTATTACAAACGTCGCGAGAACTTGCTAGAGCTCGTATTTTATTTTTGCAGCTTTAAAAATAGAAAAAATAAACGTGGATAAACCAAACGATGGTTTTTTTCGTAGTCTATAGCATTTCTTACAATATTTATAGTTGCTGGTTTCGTCGCAAGAGTTAAACGAGGAAAAAGAATTTATTCAGTGTACCTCCGTTCAATTAAATTAATTTTTTCGCGTTTAAATTGCAACATGCAAAAAATGAAAAACTGTATGGGCCGTTAACATTATGAAATGTACAGTTGGTTTTCATCGACTTTACAAATGAATTGATCGTTAAATCAAGATAATTGATTATTTAAAGGGAATACGATTCAATTACTATCTTACAAAATTACACGTAAATAACTTTTTAAAATAAAAAAGTAAGCGTAAAACGCCTAGAAACTTAAAAGAAAGAGGATTGCAAATTCAAACTCAAAATATGAATTTAATTTATACGATTTGGAGGCCACTTTCTTCTAATAATCCTATATATGGTCTGGTAGTAACGAGTACAATCTATAATCAAACATGCTTTTTTAAATTCGTCAAATGGATGAGAAAAAATTTTGCTTTTCTTTTTCTTCATCAGAGTAAAAAACGAAACAAGTTAGATCAATGAAAACCGAATCCCGTGAGTATGTCACTACATATAATCGCTTGCTGTTCAACAAAATTCGCAATTTATCTCATTTTGCTTTATTTTTTCTTTTTAAAAATAACGCATCATCGAAATATCTGTCTCCCTTTCTCTCACTCAAAGTATGAGTGCTATAAACATTCTCTTCCTGCAATCCTGTACGTATCCTGATTGTCCTGCCTGCTGGGATATATTCAGTTCGAGTCATACCCTTTCTGATTTTTTCTTATTCATGTTATTCGGTATCATTTTCTCATATTTTTGCTTCTAATGTCCTGTCCTTCTATAGCCTGTTTTTTTGTTCTCTAGCCTGTATGCCTGCTTATCCCTGCCTGCTCCAATTCTAATACAGTACCGAGATGTACTGCTATGCGATTAGAAGACAAGAAGTAGAATGGGGTTCACCTGAGGTTTAAAAGTCACAAAACTAATTAGTTGTTGAATTACAATAACTTACTAAAGACGACAATTTAATACACACTATTAAAAAGGGCAGCACATATATTTCATAAAAATACTTACTTAAAATAATTTGCTTAATTTTTCAAATTATGCAATACAAAATGTGCAGAAAATTTTTAGATGTGTTTTATAGAATAATTATAGGAAACATCTAAAAATTACCAAAATTGTATTTAAGTATTAAGAAAGTAAACAAATTATTAAAAATAAGTTTTTTATAAAATTATAATATGCTCATATCAAATAAAATCCTGATTTACCAAGACCAACATTTGAGCATTTCATTTTATTTTTTTTATTAGTATTTTAATGAATTTTATAATAGAATCATAATTTTAATTTAATAAATGAAATATGGAACTGTTTATAAGAAAAATTAATTTTCTTTTAAAAGTTACATACTTCACAGAATGAATTATTTTCTTGAAAATTCAATAAAATAAAAGTAATCAATGTCAATTGTGGAATATAGGCTTTAGTAAAACAGTAAGTCTTAAAATTCCCTTATTACTTATTTAAACTTAACTATTCGTGCTATATAAAAACATTATTTTTACTAAATTACACAGATGACTCAACTGATTATAAGTATACAATCTTAATATGCACTGTCAAGACATAGGGCGAAGAAGGAAAACCTTGGAAATGTCGAAAGAGCAATTCATCGTACCTTTAATACCTCAAAAGAAAAACTTGAACTTAAGAGTAACTATAAATACGTTTATTTATCGTTCAAAATCTTTAGAAATTCGCTAATAAAACTTTAATATCCTTATTTACTTAATGTTTCCTGATAAAATTATTATGAGAAAATAAACTGAGTTAGCTATTATTGAGCTTCTTTCCCTTAGCATTCTATCATTCTATAATAAACTGTTTTGGGTTGAGTAAAATGAATCCATTGAAGAAAACTAATAAGATTCTATTTGATCTATCATGATGTAAATTTCAATAATAATGCAATTCAAGGATATGGTTATTTGTTTTAATTAAACCATAAAGGGCAAAAAATTTATTGAAACTAATAAATTTATGAAGGTAATTTGACAGTTTGCTTCTTTCTATTCATAAAAGGTTCAACATATGAAAGTTGTGAAGAAGAGAAGAAAAGAAAAATAATCATGAAGAAAGCTAATTTCTACAAGTGTCAATTTGAAAATTTGCTTTTTCAAGTTCACACTGAAGCAGCAATGGCAGGAGAAAAGTTTCTACAAGTCATTCTAATACTATTAAACAAAATCTTTTAAATATAAATTTACTTTTATTATGTTCATCATCAAAACTGTTTTTCCAAGTACTTTTTTTTTAAAAAAAATATCACAAATTTAAATATTGACTTCAAGAATCACTGCAAGCAAAAAATCTCCTGCCGCAGCCTTCTGCACCCTCGTAGCTTCTGCATCTCGCTCGAGGGTCACGTATGTGCTTACCGTGTGCGAGAGAGAGAGAGATCATCGGCGTCCATGCAGACACGGGTTTAGTATCGCCTTCCACCGCCGCCACCGCCGCCACCCATGCCACCGCCGCCCATGCCACCTCCGTAGCCACCCTGGCCACCACCGCCGTAGCCACCGCCGCCACCGCCACCGCCAGAGCCTGCAAATACAAATTTAAATTTGTTTTATTTCGATATATTTTTAATATTTTGTGTTTAAAGAGGCAATATTTTGAAAGTACTTACTGTAAGGTGCGGGTCTTCCACTGGAGTTAAAGTTGTTTCTAACAGGGCCACCGCCGTAACCTTGTTGGTAACCACCTCCGAAATTATCGTTACTCCAGTTTCCACCGCCACCACCGCCGCCGCTGTTATAGCCGCCACCTTGGCCTCCTTGGTTACCACCCCAAGCACCACCGCCTGTTTAAAAGATAAAAAATAATTAGTTATCGATGATTACTCAACAAAATAGTGATTTTAAATGTTGTCAAGTGCTTTGTAAAATTTTTTCGTTTAATTTATCATTAAAATACGAAGTGCCTTTTAGTAAGTCGTAAACTCGAAATCTTTAATGACTTTTAAAATTAGTGCAACGGCAAGCAGCTTCGTTTATATATTAATTTATCAAAATTCATCTGTAATTAAATAAAAAAACAACAAAGCAAATGGAACGAGAAACTAACTGTAACCTTGATTCTGGTTCTCCCAAGGGCCGTTGTTACCCCAGCCTCCCTGGTTACCACCACCGTAACCTCCTTGATTACCGCCTTGATTCCAGTCACCACCGCCACCGCCGCCTCCACGGCCACCCCAGCTGCTACCGCTCTGGTTGCTACCGCGAGGTCCGCGGCCACCTGACTGGCTACCACCGCCGCTGCCTCCACGGCCACCGCCGCCGCCGCCGCCGCCACCGCCACCGCCGCCGCTCGTTGCAGAGGCCATCTCCGCCCTGCTGAGAGCTTTCTTTACGTCAACGTGCTTGCCGCGGATCTGGTGGTTGCGCTGAAGGCAGATCTTGTCGACGGGATCATAGTCATCGAACTCAACGAAGCCGAAGCCGCGTTTCTTGCCGGACTCCTTGTCAGTGACAATGCTAACCGAGTTAATGGTACCAAAGCCCTGGAAGTACATCCTTAAATCGTCTTCTTCGTGATCGTCCTTGAGTCCGCCAACAAAGAGCTTTTTCACGGTGGCGCTAGCCTCGGGCCTGTTAATTTCTTGCCTCGGCACGGCACGTTTGGGCTCGACGACTCGGCCATCGACGCGGTGAGGTCTGGCGTTCTGAGCGTCATCGACCATGTGGGCTCGCGAGTATGTAATGAAGCCGAAGCCGCGCGAGCGCTTGGTTTTGGGGTCCTTCATCACGACGACGTCGACGATGTCTCCCCATTGTTCAAAGTGCTTTTTCAACGAGTCGTCAGTTGTACGGTAGTCCAAACCACCGATGAAGAGCTTGCGCACATGTTCAGGCTCATTTTTGCCATCCTAGAGAGAGGAAATTCGAGATTAAGCTAATGTTTTTAAACTTAGGATGTTTATTATATTAATTATTTATGTCATCTGATTGAAGGTTACTATGACAGTTTTAGTGCTTTATCTTATAGTTATATATGTAGGATTAAAATTATAGACATATAGATGTATAAAATCTTTATCTTTTGCACTCTATCCTTCTAATAAGATCAAGGCATTTTTGTATGTACTTTAACTGACTCGATCTGTATGAGTCATAATGTTTAAAATGTTCAAAACCAAAGATACTTTTATCTTCGTAGTTTGTTAAAAAAATTTAAAAGTTAAATTGTGCCAAATTAAATTTTCTTACAGATCAATTCTCGCAAAAGTGAAAATACATGCACAAAAAGACTGGGATTTTTAAAAATAATACTTCATTTCAAATTTGATGGAAAAGAACTTAAATTTCTCATTATTCCTCCACTTTAAACGACCAATCCCCCAGACCCCAAATTTCACAAACCCAAAAAAAAACCCTCACCCAATATAAACCATCACGCAAACCCACACTTCCCCCCAATCAACATCACCCGAACCGCGCTTATTCGCCATCCATCGCCAGCCAAAGATAAAACCCAGCAATCTGTCATCTCCCACGCTTAGCCTCAATCCGCCTTCCCACCTCTAAACTACACCCACGCCCCGCCGTCATCCCGTTCTCTCACCCGATCTCACCGACACAAATACCCACGCCACGCTCCCCAAAAAGTCCGATCGATTCCGGGCTCAAACAAACTCGCCGCCGCATCCCCCCCTTCTTCACCAAACCAAAAAAAAAATGGCGTAGCGTGGCCACGCCGGTCGCCCGGCGTACACACACGCGTCGCTTATATATATACTAAGCAATATATATATACTCTAAAATCCCTAAGATCACGCGCATCTCGGCTCGCTAAAATATACTCGGCGCCGCTCGATTCCGCGAGCGCATAGATATAGAGCCGGAGCGGCGGAGGCGACGCAAAAGCCGTACAGCCCCGCCGCCATGTTTATCCGAAAGCCCGAGAATTAGCCGCGCGGATTTCGTCGGCCTGCGTCCTCGGAAGTGTATATACTCGATGTACAGCTCGGCGAGTGCGCGAATATAGCCGGGGCGGATGTTGCGAAACGGGAGAGGCGCTAGCTAGACACTGATCGAGGAGAGGAGAGCGAAGCGGCTATACGTCTACATGTGCGAATCGCCGGATCTCGCTCTTTCTCTATACGCTAAGCTAAAGCCCTCGGAGATCTTACAAAGTACAACTATACGTTATAATATACATATATACGCAAAAAGAATATCTTACGTCATGTTCCATCTTCACCATCTTAGATGAGGATGATGCGCTACGGCCTGCTTGTGAGCGCCGCGTCGCGAAGCCTTTTCAGCCTTGCCGGGATAGAAACGAAAGTGCCTGGGGAGCCTCGGCGCTGCGGGGAGGCACACACACACACACACCAAGTCTTGAGAGGGCCGAGAAAGAGACAGAAGAGAGAGAGCTGCTGTTGTAACTGCTGGAAGCGCGAGGCACGACTGACTGAGCGCGGCGGCATCGATCCCGCTGCGAAACTATAGTTATATACTCCGGCGCTCGCAGGGACACCGGATGTCGGACTACGCTGGTGGAGCGGCCGCCAGAGGGCGCAGAGCGCGGGAAGGTTTGAACGTGGACATGTGGGACGGTGGGAGTGTGGGTTGGATTTTCGGGGGTTTGAGCTTTTTGGCTGCGTGGGTCGCGTTGGGTATATGTGCGTGGACGGATATATGTGTGGGTAGATGGGTGAACGACCGCAGACGCCGCGGGGAGTTTTAAAAAATACGCGGCCGCTTTGCCGGTCTTCCAGGTCTGGCCTTTCGGCTGCGCATGCCGGAAGTAATCGCGAGGTGCAGGTGTACGGTTGTACGTCGCGCGCGTTTATGTAGTGCTTGCGGCGCGCGGCGTAGCTTTGTTGTCAAAACAAAATCGCGGCAAGACGCGTGACTCTTTTTTTCTTTTACCTTGCCAACGGTTTGTGGACGGCCGATTGTCGCGGGGAGAGAAGCGCAGGGCTGCATCAATGAGTTCGCCGCCGGCTGGACTGCAGCTGGGATTGTTGATTTGCTTCGCGGCGGGGATCGTCGAGCTGGCTTTGCAGGGTTGAGGTAGCGGTCGAGTTTATAACCTAGAATAATTGTAATCGATAGGTGCAGGGGTTATTAGTGGATTTTCGTAATGTGGATGAATAGTAGAAGCATTTTTGTTTCTTGTGTTTTGTTTTCTGATGATGTTGCGATTGTATGTTTTTGTTTTATTTGCAGAGTAAGCGATTTGTTTGATTGTTGAATACGAAAATGCCAAACAGGTCAACGAGAAGATCGAATAGAGAAGCAAAAAATGACAATAATGCCAAGCCGCATGGCTTCAAGAGGCAACTGGAGGCTGATAAGATTATTGGAGCTACTGAGTCCAATGGGGAACTTTTATTCCTTATGAAATGGTAATAGGAATATTCTTTACAAATGAATGTAGTTTTATTAATGTGTACATGAAAATTTAAATCATTTAATGTTCTCAGGAAAGGAACAGAAGAAACTGATCTTGTTACAGCCAAAGAAGCTAATGCCCTGTGCCCTCAAGTGGTGATACAGTTCTACGAGGACAGACTAATTTGGCAAAAAACTAAATAACCACTTTAATTTTAAGCATACAGACAATTTTAAATCAAAGACTGATATTGGTATTTTAAACTCTCTTTAATCATGTACTTTCATACGAGCATTTTTCACATTTATAGTGATTTTCATTTTTAATTATTATCAGAATTTTTAATTTTAATATTTTACTGGCATTATTAGTTTTCCACTAAAAATAAATTTAAAAAGAACTTATATTTTATAATATTGAATATGCAAATATCATAAAATACCACTATTAGTCATTGACTCAATCCCATCTTGAAAATTTTGAATCTTTTCGAGGAAATGACTTTCTAGATCATGAATTTCTTTTAGATTTTTGATTTTTTTATCAGAGAATGTTTCATATTTTTTACTTTTACATTAGATTTTAATCTTTTTAATTAGATCATAGAGAACTTTTCAGTGGATACTTAAAAGCTCATAAATAATTGGAAATTTTGTTCCTTTTTATCTATTTATTGATTGCAGATCTAGTCTAATCACTTTTTATCAATTCAAAAAAAAAACATTTTACACTTGTCTTATCCTGTTTATTGTGTCCAGACTAAAATTCATTTAATGAATTTAATGTATACTGCCATCGAAATAGATTTGACTTTTACTAGTTTATGTAAACTTTGAATTTAAGAAAAATAACGCTTTAAAGCATTTTTTATACTTGGAAAAATATGTGAATACCTTAATGTTAAAATCTATTTGGTTGCATATAAATTTTTACAATATAATGAATTTGCAAGTAATCTTAAAAAAGTTATGTATTCGAACAGCTCTGTTACCTTATTAAATATTTTTGACTGTGATAGAAACATTTTATATGTTAATTGTACAAAAAAAAAAAAACGAATATAGTAAAAAAAAATACAATAAGAGTGTTTTTTATACACTAGAAAACAAGAAATCAAAAAATAAATATATTATGTGTAATGCGATACTAAATATTTAATTAAACTGCTATCTTTATTAATTTATACAAAAGAAATACAATTTATATCAAACAACAGATTTTTAGTACACCATTTTTATAGACAGAGGTACAAAATACTTTTATGATAAAATATACATTTAATAATTGTTTTGATTAAAAATTTCATTATTTAGTATATTTGTCATACTAGCATTATTAAAAATATGGTTATTTACGAATTATGGCTTTTTATAAACATATTTACAAAATTTTCATGAAGTGTCAAGAGCATAAAACTTACTGTATTCATTATTTAAAGATACATTTTAAAATTTGTAAACAAACAAGACAGTAAACTTTGATTTTCAGACTTATAATGCACAAAAAATATAAAAATTTCAAACGATTTTTACTTATTTATATAAAAATACATCGAAATATTATTTAAAATAAAAAATATGACACGAATATAAAAAATGTTAAATAAGATTTTGTAATTTGCACAATGTTGAAATAATTTACCAATCTCATGTTTACTTGACTATTGCCAATATAAAATATACCTAGAAAATAACATTTTTCGTTCTTTTTATAAAAACTTTGGAATCTGAACAAAGTTTACAAAACCTTACATAATGACTATTAATTAAAAATTTTTAATGATTAAAATCATCTTATTTTAAATAAGAATAAACATATTCATATACTCAAAATAGTATTACCTAGCTTCAGCTGATTTGCATAAAAAATATGCAATTATTAAAATCAGATTTTCTAAACTTTTTTAACGTGTCTACACACATACTCCAATGATAAAAACGCTAATATTTTTTTTCACAATGCGTTCACAAATTTGACATTTTAAAACCAATAAATATATCTACTAAAAATCAATCTTATCATAACTTATAATATGAACGAAAACGGAATTTTCAGTTCTTAGTCAGTTTAGGTTTCAGAGATTCGGCAGTTCTACGTCTCCAGTGTACATTTATATCCTTCCTCAGCTTTACAACCTTCACGTTCTCGCTGTTCTGGGCATCCCTTTGTTCTTTCTTATTCGATTGCCGAGTCTTGGATCTCTCAGAATTCGATTTGCTTGAGCAGTTCGTTTCATCCTTTGAATTCGAATTATTGTCAGAACTCTCTCGCCTTTTGTTCCTAAAATTATTTATAATAAATTAAAATTCAGCTCTTTACTTTTCATCAAGTCAACAATTACGATTAATAGCGTTCTCGTTAATCAAAAGTACCCTAGTTAAAATTTGAGAAATTATTGTTTAAAATAAAAAATGTACCCAGCAACGGAGCCGACGCGCGTCAGACCAGGGAAGCTGCAGATGGCTGATTGCTGAGAAATTTTGGCCTCGATTTGACGATTAAGATCAAGCACCTCTTGTCGCGGTATCGGCGCAGTAAGTCCGCCACTTGGTTCATCCAATCTTTGTATACTGAATGAACAGGGTTGTGTGCTCTGATAAAAAAGAAAATACATATAAGTACAGACAATCCTATGTTTGAAGCATGTAAATTTAAAGGGAAGAGGACATGCAAAGCAGTGTTAGATTATTTTATAAAAGCAATTCTGTGATTTCCTAAAACAACTGCCTAAATCCATACTTTTGCTTTTTCAAAATAGAGTGCACGTTTTTGAGTTTCAAGAGTGCTCCTCTTTTATATAAAAATCTATAGAATTGCAAGAAATTTTTAACAGAGACATTGCACCGAACTTAAATGTCTATTTTCGAAGATCACGTTATACACTTTCGCAACACCTCATTTTACCTGGGCAGGTTTGACGGAACATTTAGCACTGGAGGAGGAGTTGCAACTAGGCGTCTTCTTCACTTTAGAGGGTTTAGACGGGTTTGGCTTCTCCTTCACCCGTTTCACCGACTTTTTGTTCCGTTGCCCTTTGGCCTTTTGTTCTTTTTCTACAACTTTGGTTGCGGTCATGGGCGCAGCGGCTCCGTCGTCCGCATGATGATGCTTGACATGCCTCGTTAAGTTGTCCTTGCGACGAAAGCCAACGCTGCATATTTTACATCGGTAAGGCTTGGTTTCTGAAATTAAGTAAGATAGATATTACGACAAACAGGTAGATTTTTGGGATATCAAGTAGGTAATGCGATTCAAATGAGCTAAGTTAATTTTGGAGTTTAATAATTAGGGAATATCAAATTTCAGATCGGATGAATTTTTTCTGAAATTTACGTTATAAAATTAATGATTAATATAGTAATTACAAATAGACTATAAATTTATAAATGGAATTTAAATATTCAGTTTAAAATAAAAAAAAATATTTAGAGTACAATTACCGGAGTGTGAAGTAATATGTCGTTGCACTTCGAATTTGCTCAAAAATACTCGATTGCAGATATCACAGGAGAAGGGACGACTTTTTCCATGAATTTTCTTGTGCCGCGTCAAAAGAAACTTACATTTGAAACTTGTCGAGCAAACATCGCATTTGAATGGTCTATCAGCTAAAAATTAATGGTAGGAAATAAGAAAGCATTAAACTAAATTTTTGATAAAATTGAATGTTGATATGGGAAAACATACCGGAGAGATTAGAAACATAAAAATCTATAATACTATGTACACACTTTAATATTATCTACTTTAATTGAAAAACTTTTTATGTGATTTTAGTTAACAATACAATTTTTTGAATTTTCCACACTTGACATTTATTATTGATTTTCACTAATTTTGAAACTTTTATCTCTATAAATAATAAAAAAGTAATATATTTACCCAAGTGAGAACGCTCGTGGCGTTTTCGATTGTTGTCAAGAGTGAAAATTTTTGGACAATATTTACACTTATACTCATGATCCTGATGAATTAACAAATGATTTTTTAAGTATTGCTTGGTTTTGAAGGTTTTTCCACATTCGTCGCATTCTAAGTCGCACACTCCTGCAAAATAAGTCATCAGTTAATAAAAATTCTTAATTGTCAAATTTGTTTTTTAAATTATTTTAGATTTATTTATTTAAAATTTTAATTTAAATAATTATTAAAGTGAAAAAAGATTAATTTCAAGAAATTAAGAGAACTATTAAGAATTTATCGATTTTTTCGCTATTATTCATCTTGCGCACGTGAAAACGACACGCGTGCAAATAAATTTCAGCTTGTTCAATTGTTATAAAATCTAATTTTCAAAAGTTAAAAGTTTCAAAAAATTACCCATTGCCGTACGCCTGACTAAATATCGAGAGTATTACTACCTTACGATTTTCAATTCCCTATACACCTAATTACTATGACGAAACTTCTCTAAAAATAATCATAGAAACTAGGACGAGTCCTTAAAACAGATTGAAAAATAATCCAAAAGTACCCACGTTTATGAATTTCCTTATGTCTGTTAAGCTTGTGTTTCTGGGCAAAGCTCTTATCGCAGATGTTACATTTGAAGGGCTTATATCCGGTGTGTGTCCTCATGTGATAGATGTAATGCGTGCGCACGGTAAAGGAACGATCGCATTGCTCGCACTGAAAAGCAACCTTGCCAGTACGACATGCACTGTGATGAATCCTGGAACGCAGAACTTTGAACATTTTGGCACAGAAGGTACACTTGTAAATTGTCGGACTACCCGGTAGCTCGATTATGTGGCTCCAGTCCTTACAAGGTCTACCTCGCTTCTTTTTTACGGGCGGCTGAAAAAAAGCTAAGATTATTTCAGGGAAAAGAATTTAAGAAGATTTTTCGTTAACATACCTCTGAATCTTCGTCTTCATAAATGCGAACTTTACGCTTTTTCGTTCGTTGTCCTCGTCGGGGGTACAAAGCAGTTTTTGTATCTTTTTTCTTTGAGTCTTTACGTTTTGTGCTACGAGATGAAGGTTTGATGCTCTTTTCATTTTCGTCCTTTGTATTCTTACTTGTTTGTATATTCAAATCGATAAATCCATCATTATGTTTATCTATTTTTTTCTTCTTGCTAAATGCTGCCTTATTTTCTTTATTTTCATCATTTTCTTTTTTTGGTCTTTTTAATTGTTTCTCTTCTATTTTATTTGCTATTTCCTCGTGAGCTTTAATTTTTTTCTTAACCAGTGGACAATTTATATTTTTAAAATTATCAGAAAATCTATTAATAATTTCATCTGATTTGCGTTTTAAATGAGAACAATCTTCTTGTTTTTGTAAGCTTTTTGTATTCACTGAATCTTTTTCAAGTGTTCTTCCAGATATAGAAGAATCAACATTTTCTAAATTATCTAAACTTTTATTAATGGATGCTTTAACTAATTTTGTAGATATTTTATTACGATTTTCTGTTTCACTTTTTGACTTTACAATAGTTTCATCTGTTTCTTCTATTAATATTTTATTAGTAACAGAATCAAAGTTATCACTGCAAGACTCATCAGAAGATATATTTTCATTTTCAGTCTCTTGGTCTCTTTCTACGATTTCATTATTTTTTGGTGAATTTTTATTGGAGGATAGTTCAAAAGATGTGCGAGATGATTCATTAGAATTTTCTTTTTCATTAAGATTTTCCTCTTCTTCTACTATTTGTTCTTGGGTTAGTGAATTCTTGTTAAATATTAAATAATCGTTTAATCTAAATTTGGGACTCATATAAGGAATAGACCGCGCTGGACTTGCATCTTGTTTATTGTCCTCTGTTTCATTATTCTGTTTTTTAAATATTAAATAATCTGATAATCTATAATCTGGACTTCTGTAACCAAGATATTGAGCAGGACTTGAGTATGGTTGCAAAGAATTCGATTGATTATTTGGACTAATTGGACTTTTGTGACCAACATATTGAATAGGACTTTTATGTTGTTGGAGAGAATTGGTTTGATCATTTTCGTTATTTTCAATATAATTCGTTGTATGTTTGTTGTTATTATTTACAAGTATTTGTTGAATTAATGGGTGTGTTTGAAAATTCTGTAAAGAATTTGGAAATTTATTAATCACTAGTAAGAGGGTCCTATTTGGTTGTGTATAAAGTAATGTTTCTCTATGGCATTCTCCTGTAGTTCTTATTGCACTATTAATTTTGTTTATTGTATGATCAGTTTCAACTGTTGAACCATCATTGAAGTCACTATAAATTGAACTTTGCTTTTCAATGGAATTATTATTTAATTGATTATCAGAATTTTGTTCATTAGAAATTTTTCCTGTTGCATTTATCAGATTTTTATTCTGTCTAAGACTTTCTTGATGTATTTGACAATTAGAATGGGCAGAATTATCTAATATTTCATTATTTATATGTTCTTGTGGATGTTTCTCATTACAATCTATTCTTTCTTTATTACATTGTTTCAAATCTTCTGATATATTCTTATTTTCACATGATATAAGAGTGTTTTCAGTATGTGAACTATTTAAATTTTGAATTTTACCTAGTGTTTTATTAATAACAAAAGTTTTTATTAGCTCTATAGAGTCGTGGTATGACTGACTATAATTTTCACTTGTTTCAAAAGTTGGATCTTCTAGAAAGAAATAAAAATAAAAGTAATAAATACAATTATATAATAAAAAAAAAATAACTAGAATAATAAAAGTCTCACTATTTTGGTCTTTATTATTGTCAGTCTTCTGTGTCTTATTGCTACTCTTTTTATTCTCATTTTCTTCGTTCTGATTATCTATACTTTCCAATACTTCTTTTTGATTTTCCTGTGTAATATGTACATATTCTTTGTTAATTTGCTTGCCATCAGTGTTATTATGATTATTTACATTCTCATCAGATGTGATACTTTCTTTTTCATTATCTTGCTTCTTTTGTACATTTTCTACATAATCTTCATCAATTACAAGATTTCTTTCAGGTGAATAATTATTGTATTCAACATTATTTGGAAGTTCATTAATAGTTAGCTGACAAGGTTCACAATTAAGATCTTCATAATTTGGTGATTTTGTGATAGAAAGTGGATAATCTAAAAAATATAAATTATATTAAATTATATTTCAACATTTATTTTCTTTCCTCATATGTTAACATAAAGATATATTGAAAAAAGGTAAATAGACACTAATATAAATATACTTTTACTTAATAATCAGATATTATATAGGTTTTACATACAGATATAGGTGCTCATACTAAGTTGCTGTTAATATGTACTTTAATAAAGGGCTTAAAGGTCATTCATAATAAATTAATAATTACATAAATATGCTGAATTGAATATCCAGTACATGCGTTGCCTAAAATTCTAAAATATTTTAAAATACACTTACTAAAATTTCCAATAGAGTCAATCCTTTTTGAAGAATCATTGTAACTTTCGTTTTCGCAAATTTGACATCCATTTTCCTCTTGCAATAAGCACAAGCGGCATTTTGTGTGACCACAGGTATCCTTTATCAGTCTTGTACTTGATGTATTTGTTGATTCACCACACAATGGACATTCTCCCATTTTGTACTCATTTGAAAGGCCATTGATTTTTAGGCAGTTATATTTTCTAATATGCATAAAGGTTTACTTTGATTTATCAAACAATAACATAATCTACAGAATTTATAAATTACTACACTGCCAAGTAATTCATGCAAATACTTAATTATAATAAAATTTATAATTCATAAATAGAATCTAATTATTAAAGTTTTTAATAAGTTTCAAATATTACATTTTTTTTTATTCCTAAACTGGAGATTTCTTAAAAAACTAATTAAACTAAGTCATAAAAAACAGGAGCATAAAACAATTTCAGATAATTACAAACTTACCAGTCTCCTTAATCGTCGTAATTTCATCATCGGAAAAACTGCGAATTCGGCATCCTCTTCAACGCCAGCCTTTTTTTTTTAATTTTAAGTAGACTTTTTCGCTGTAGAGTTAAGCTGTCAATGCCAGCCCAACAACAATCACCTAAAAATCACGAAGTCGCAGATAAAATTTTTTTCATGGCCGCGAAGCAGCCGACGACGCCGCTCAGGCAAACAATACATTTCTATCGCCAATATAATATATGTCCGTCAAAAAAAATTTATGTCAAAAAAGAACAAGGGTGGCGCCCCCGCTATTGTTGCCGGACTGAAATTGTATAGGTTAGGTCGTCTTGGAGGTTAGGTAACTGTGTCACTCTCCGCGAAAAAAACGGAGATCTCAGGGTAGAGCTTCGATTTGTTGGATAAATACGAGGATTACGTTGATTCAGCAGATTGTGAAGTCAGGAGCATGTCTGGAAATCTGCGCAGGGAAGTTAGTTGAAAATTTGTTTGTTTTGCCAAAAACTGTGCGAAATGAAGAGCCATTGTTGCAAACGTTCCATTTTCGACTTTTCAGGCGCGCAGCTTTCGATGCGCATGTATATTCGGGCTCTTTTTAAATTGTTATTTTGCTATGTTTACAATTCTTATTTTGATAAAATAAAATTATATTGATTGTTGTTATTGTTTAGTTTATTTATAGTAAAAATAGATTTTATGTTTTGGTATTTGTATTATTAACATGTATTTTTATTTTTTTTTAGGCTCTGAATATTTTTAAGAAGTTACACAGGACCCGTCTAAAAACATTTCAAGGAGATGAAAATGCTTTAGAAGGTAGTTATTAATTGGAAATGTATATTATCTACATTAACTTATTAAAAAGATAACTAGTACAAACTTTTTAGCTACAAAACAGAAACTAAGAGATGAATTCCGAAAGAATAAGCATGTAACTGATGAAACATCAATTAAAGAGGTTAAATATAATTAACAAGTTTTTATATAAAAGATATTACTTTATTACATAAGTATTTTTATTTTTAAATTTGTTTCAGTTGATAAAATTTGCGGAAGAAGTAGAACATGAAGTTCGAACAACAGTTGTCCAAATAGTTGAAAAAGAACCAGGAATATGTGGTAAATATTTTTTAATATTTCATTATAAAAGATGAAAGTATTAGATTCACAGTTTTCACAATAGCTTTTAATTTATTTTATAGAAGCTCGCATTACAGAAGACACGGCTAAGCTAGACAACGTACCATTTGGTCAAACAGTAGACAGGTCACAATTTAAAAATTGGCCAAAATGTACTGACGCTCCAAAGAAAAAAATAAGTAAATAAAATACAAGTACAAATTTTGATGGTGTTATGTAAGGTACATAAATTATTAATGATTTGCTGGATGGCTCATTCAGTCATTTGTGTACATATAGTCATTACATTTTAAGATAAATTTTTAAGAAATAGATAGTTAAAATACTACTTACAGAAATGAATTTGTACAAAGACAAAATAAAAAGAAATAATAGATTAAGTTTAAGAATTGGCGCATTTTATTTACAAGATTCTCATAGTTTCACATTGCCTTGCGCATATTTACATCTAGTTTAAGTGCAAAGATGATTATCAAGATTGTCACATTATTCTTTTCTTTATACATAACGTTTCATTTATACATATATTTATATCACATGAACAGCCGCGGGATCGTCCGAGATGCTCGAGTTACTCGTCAATTAGTCGTCTGCGACAGCTTACTTTCTCGCTCTGAAAGAAATGTTCGACAAGACATGAATATGATTTTGCTTCACAAAATTCATTAGTAAAATTGCATGATTTTAATTAATCATTGCAGCTAAAGGTAGTTACAAATAGAACATCTCTTAGGACTTTTGAGTATAGATTATTAATGTTTAGTTATTCTTATCTAAATAGTTACTATATTTTTATACTACTTCAGTCAAATTTACTTCAAAGAAAAGAACAAAATTAATTTATATTAAAATATATATTTGCTCGAAAGTTTTAACGAAAAATTAATTTTGACTCTTTTCTCTTATACTAAAATTCTACCTTTTTCTGCACGCTAAAGAAAGTTAGTTCATGGAATGTTATCTGTAGTTGAGGAGTTATACATGGAATGTATCTGATAGATCACGATGAATAACGAATTTTTAGGAAGTAGTGCTGACGTGAATTGTGAAAAGGAATAAGCACGGGTAACAATAAATAATGATAAGCGACTATACATCATTGAAAAGTTTTCAATTCTCGCACAGAAAATATTAAAAAGAAAAGAACTCCGAAAGTCGAAACTTTTCAAGGGTGCCTACTCTTTACAAATGAAGCGTAAAAACGTAACACACGCATTCTCAGCTAACAAGTACTAGCCACATTCTCACCAAGCGAAGCGAGGAACCAAATAAAGCAAAGTCTACAAACTACATCTACCCAGACAGCAACAATATTAAAAAAAAAAATAAATTCCCAAATCAATTCATCCAGCTGTCCGAGACTACAACTACTCAAACTAAGCGTCTAACGGAGAATGCGCGTTGTACAAAGTTCATAGTTTGGCCTCGCTGTGAAAGGGCCGATTGAGATTGAACCGAATGACAAGCTTGAGCTTGATGCGGTCGGGTATGTACGATCCGCAGCCCGCGGGGCCAAAGCTACTATCATCGTCATCATCGTTCTCAGTTACGCACGCGTGCTCGGGATGGTTGCGGATCTGGTCGATGAGCTCCTGGGGCTTCAGCTCCTTCGTGCAGATGCGATGCACCGCCGTGAACAGCGGGAACTTGTCCGTCATGCTGCAGCCCTTCAGCATGCCGTTTACCTCGTCGGCAGTTGCCGGGCCCTGCAGCTTCTGGCCGTTCAGCATCTCGTCCTCCAGCTCCTTGATCGTCTGTGAATTGAGAAATTTATGTTTTCTATTTACTTAGTTTACGGTATTTAACGAAAAATGATTCCTGATTAGGAAGTTGCGACTGCATAAGTGAACGAACCTTGCCGGTCTTAACGAACTGCTCGCAGACTCGGCGATTCCTGCCGCCGTAGCAGGTGGTGATGAGATCGGCGACGCCGCAGCTCTCGAAGAAGGTGGAGATCTTCGAGCCACCGTGGAACTGGTTCACGTAGCTGACCATCTCCATCAGGCCGAGCCTGATCACCGCGGCCTTGGTGTTGTCGCCGAGGGCCAGGCCGTCCACGAAGCCGGCAGCGCAGGCAACGATGTTCTAATTTAGCCGGAGAGAGGTGAGAGAAAATCATTATTGTTTTGTAAAAGTCCGTATGGTATATTTGAAGGCTGTGTGCGTTG
This sequence comes from Eupelmus azureus, assembly GCA_030522685.1. NCBI lineage: Eukaryota > Metazoa > Arthropoda > Insecta > Hymenoptera > Eupelmidae > Eupelmus > Eupelmus azureus. Next base: position 6,553 of record JAPYZA010000668.1, on the reverse strand, counting down.
CTACCGAGGTGGATTTGCAAGTAGCAATTAACAAAGCTCTTATTTTCAGTGGATTTTCCTTCGAATAACAAGTACTCTACGATTCATTAAACGATTGAAATAATATCGTTTTGATAAAAAAAAATCCCGTTATCCGCAAGAGCTGACAATTTTTTAAAGCATATATCTCACTTTAAGCGCTCCGCAGACTTCGACAGCTTCGGTATCTTCAACAACAGTCACCCTGAAGTTGGGCGTCTGCATGCAGTCCTTCATGATTGCTCCCATAGCCTTATCCTTGCAGCCTGCATTCAGTAACGAGAATATATCAGAATTAATGACGAAATGATGTTCACGCTCAATTTATTTTTTTACTATTTTATGTATAAGTAACTCACCGATTGTAGTCTCGCAGAAATGCTCCTCGGCTACTTCATTGGCGAGGTTGGCGCCCATGAGGACAGAGCAGGGGATCTTCAGTTTCTCCTCGATGATCTTTGAGATCAGCTTGATGTTGGTGCCGTCGGCTGGAGCGAAGCCCTTGGTAAGTAAAAAGTATATTTTTTAGAGTGTTCATCCATTTAGGCGCGCAGACTTATTTTTCTGGTGCGGAATTGATAAACTATGGTTCTGTGCGCGAAGGGACTTTCAAAATGAACTTTATTTGATTTAATGTCTGTAATGGTTTAATTTTTCGTATTTGTGTTGTAATAATGATTGGGTATCGATAGTTTCAGAAAAATTAGAATTTGAGAATTTTTAAATTTACAATTTGAGATTTTTAAGTTCGCCGAATGATAAGTCAAATATCTTCGAAAATTATGGATTGAATTGTCAAAAAATTTAATTACAGAATAAGGATCTTGAATATTGGAATTCCAAGCCTCGGAATTTTCAAATTTCAATTAAAAATGAAAACAAAATTTTTCAAAACTGATTTATCTTACAAAACTTATCAAACTCATTAAAATTCAAAGAAAAAAATGAGTATCATTATTTGCCAGTACAAATAATCACATCACCTGAAAAAGCTGTTTTTGCCAAACGGTAAGAAAATTCATTATACATAAATACTGGCCAGAAATTTAAACGCGTCAATTAGTCAATCTTAAAAGTGTTCAATTGCTGAAAATTCAGTACAGTCGAATGACATTGACATGAGTTAAATTGGCAGTATGAAAAATTACCTTGATAAGTGAAAGACCAACAGCGCTGCTTTTGATTTTGCCGAGCATGGCAGCACACAGGCCTGGAATGAACTGATGCGGTACGACGAAGATGAGAATGTCCGCTTCTTTGGCAGCCTCCACTACATCTGGTACAGCGACCTGGAAATAATTTGATTTTTTTAGTCAATATTGAGATTTAAGCAAAAATAAAAGTATAAATTGGTGCGGGATGCTAGATTGTTGATTGTTTCAATTCGATAGATCGCCGGGTATTGTCTTTTGAAGTTTCGTAATATGTTGAAAACAATATTTTTATGATAAACACATTGAGTCGCATGTAGTGTTTTTTTTACTAATATTCTAATTAAAGGGAACAAAATTACTTTGTAATCCTGAATAAAAATCCTTGCAATACAAAAAAAATCTCAAATTTGCTCAGAATTAAAAAAAATCAAGTCTTTTTCTTAATATTTTTTCTAAAATAAATATTTGTAAATGTATTGAAAAAATCTAAGTTCTAATACTTTCAGAATATTTAATACTTGAGCTTTTTTAGATGCAAGCGAAATCAGCATTCCGTATGATTGTCAATATTCACTCCAAAACAAAGCTTCTTTACTTCTTTAGCGCCTATTTAAAATTTGTTTTTCAAACATTCGTTTTTAATGATTTTTAAAAACGCATCTAGTCAGAATAAATTACCAATATAATTGGAAACCAGCATCCATTCGAGATGCTCAAGTTACATTAGAATCGGTAAAATGAGTCACCGGCGCACTTGTTATTATTGTCACAGCTACCTTAGTCAATTTGCTACCTTGAAGTGCAAGACAAATAAAAATTTTCAACTCTTGATTATCGATCACATGAAACAATACAATAATATTCCTCATAGTTTCCAATCAAAACGATTCTCACGCCGATAAATCCCCAGCAATCGAGGTAAAAGTCCTCTCTTAACTTTACACCGTCTATAAATTCTCCATCCTATATAAATAAGTACCCATCCACTAGACCCGCGCCGCGATTTTCAATCGCGATGCGCAAGCTACACCAGGCGCCATTAGAATTGTTAAGTAGCTATCGTAAAAATAGAGAAGTGCTGCAGGCGCATCGTTTATGCATACTAAGATGCGCGCTTGGTGTAGAAAAATTCGTAGTGTCCACCGATATATTAGCGCCTGATGTGATAATTGCGTTGCTAGTTGCTTATACGAATCTGCCTCTTAATCGCGCGTAAATTGCTTCGTCTATAATGAAGCTGGTTTATACATTATTAGTCGAGATAGGTTCGAGTGCTTGGAGATAGGGAACGAGTGTATTAATGCGTTTCGTTGCATGTTTGTTTTATTCTGACTATATATAAGTTTGTAGATTTTATTGTCTGTGTGTGTGTTTACTGGAGTCATTGTTCTAGTAATGGGAGGCTGGCATTCCAGTGGCAGTGATTGTTGAAGTGATTTTTCCATGAATGACTGTATAGTTTAGGTATAATTAAAGTATATAAACACTGACGATAGGTTTAATAAAATAATTTTTAAAAAGTATAATAATATGATTATTTTTGGATTTTTTTAAAGAACCAAAATGCGGTTTCTGAATTATTATACGCATGAATGCTATTTTAAAAATAATTGTTACCGACTGTAAAAATACTCGTGTGAGCCTAATGTTAAGATCTATATCTGTGGCTTGCCGGAATAACCAAATAAATCATAATTTTTGAGTATTGAGTTTACACCATTTTTAGGAAGGTTGAAGACTCCTCTTCCATATAGAATTCGTAAACTCTCTGAAAAGATGATATTTCACTAACATAAAAACTATTACTAATTTCCTCAATTAAATAAAGCCTACATTTTACCTCTATCAAAATACATTTCCCACCTACTCCTACCCTTCATTCCCAATTCTCCACACCCCCATACAAAATCCACACACCACAACCAAAAAAAAATCCCCGCCGCAACCAAAGATTACCCAGCCACTCGACAAACCACTCGAATCCTCAGCCTTACGAAACAAGCCCGCCGAGCTCGTCAATCGCTCGTAATCGACGCACCTCCACGCAAGCCTCAATCTCCAGCGCCGTACCCATATATAAGCCGCGCCGGGAGGATAGCTTTCAAACGGCGACGCGCGCGTACCGAGGATATACATACACGCAGACCTTCGCGGAGAAGCTAAAAAAAATGAGGCTGAACTCGACAGTGCCGAATTTCAAGGCGGACTCGACCCAGGGTCCGGTCGACTTTTACGAATGGCAGGGCGACTCGTGAGTGACGAAAATTTGTGACTTTTTTTGGGTGGATGTGTGTGTTGGTGGTTTTTTGGGGGGATCGGTTGGGGAGACGAGTGCCGTGATGTTGATTGGTGGTGGAAGTAGTTTTGTGAGTAGTTTGGTGAGAGTGGTGAGAAATGAGGATTGATTCTGTGCAGGTATTTGTGGGGTTTGAGCGCAGTGGGTGATATTTTTTCTTTTTTTTTTGGTAGGAGGTTGCGCGGAACCCAATATAATATAGTACTTTAATTCATCATCTAATTAATCACGAACGATAAACTAAAAATAATTAAATTTTTTTCAGACAAAAACTACTAATTATTGCGAGAAAAAGTTTAAACAAATAAATTAATAGAATTGAAGTTGCAGATAAAAAGAAAAATTCTAAATATCTTAGGGGCAATCGCGTTCCATTGATTAGCTCCTACCGATATGTGTAGGCGATAACGGTGATTTATATCTTTTCTGTGTATATACTCATTTGAATACGGCTAAGCGTAATGGATCTAAATCAAAAAATATATGGCATAAAGTTTGGCTCCAGATACTTATTGTTAGATTCGTCATATATTCCGCATTTTATTGAATTACGCAATCAAAATTAGTCGATTTTAAAAAGCTATTATCCCGGTATATAAATTAACCAAATATCTTTCCATAAAAAATGAGAAACCGATAAATTTCATCAATTTGACACATTCTAATATAACTTAATTATAGATTTACTCAAACTCACGACACAATATTGAATCAGCGGCAATCATTCGATCGACGCGCATCGCGGCTTTGCCTTTGTTCTTAGCTGTCGATTGTTTAAAAAAATTCTTGCTGCAAGTGACAATATGCCAAGAATCTTGGAATGCCACGACTATTCTCAACAAGTGGTTGCATTCCGAGTCTAATGAGACACCGCCTCGTATAACTCGACCTTTAACTACTTTCACTCAAGCTAGAAGTGAGCGTACTACTGGCAACCTTCGGTCAGCCTTGTTTTAAATTTGAGATAATAATCGGGGTTTTTGGGAGATTTTTTTGTAAACGTCTTAATTATTTTAAGCGGCGAACGGTGTAAATTGAACGAAAAATGAATTAGATAAATAATTTCTTTCATCATAATCTTCTTCATGGCACATGTATGTACCTAGTAAATTGCTACCCTGATAGAAAATTTAATAGAGTCTAATTAGGTCCTGACTTTTATTAATTTAATTACGGCAATTATTGTAAGGATGATTCTAGGGGTAATATAAAATTATAAACGCACTGTCGCCGTCTCGGTAACTGTAGACGTGTTTTGTTTTATAGCTTTTAAGACATATATTTAATCTATTTAAACCTAAAGAGATGATCATAGTGATTATTAATGAGACTGCTGAAATATTGTTAATTTAAATAAAAGTTGATAGAATAAAACAACTGAAACCTTATTCTTAAATTATGGTAATTATTTAAGCCCTAGTTAGGGTCTTGTTAGAATCTAAAAACGTTTCAAAGCTCAGGCCTGCATCTAACTGATTTCCTTCTCGTCTATCAAGCACACGAAGCCAAAACAAAGAATCTCAACCTACAATCCAAAAATCCCTCAGCACCCAGCAATTCTCTCTTATAATCCAACTCTCATCTCCTTACAAAACACATACCCAAGCCTTTTTAATCTTTATATACTATACACACACCTCGCAGCATAATAGACGCGCTCGGCATTCGAAGCACGAGGAACAAGTAGCTTAGGCGTAATGGGCGCACGATTGCGTAACTACCGGAAGTGCATAGCGAGCCGCCAAATGCATCGAGCGCACGGCATTGATCTTGGCAGTGAGGTGCGGCCTTCGTACTTGAGAATATATTCTTAAGTGCTTGCGATGCTGAGCTGAGAGCTTGCGATCTGTCGGGAAGTGGATTTTTGGTAGGTGGGTATATTGGTTTGATGATGAGGATGCGTCGATCGACTTTTTATTATTGATGTTGATTGAGCTTGTGATTGTTTGTTTGTTGAGTGAGCGAGTTGGGATGTTTTATTGGGAGATGGATGTTTGATTGTTTTATGTTAAAATCGGTTAAAGTTGAATCAGTTGTATTCGGTAAAAACTCATTCTTTTAGTAGAGTATTAATTTCTGTTTAATACTTTAAAAGAAAGTAAAATGAATAAAGTTTTTGAAATAAAATCTAGAGTATGTTATACCTAGTTAGCTAAGTTTCTAATTAAAGCCTAATTAAAACGTAACAAAATTTCAAATATTAACCCTTACTGATAAATTTTCTATTCGAATAAATCATACACTTGCGCAAATATACAGTCTAATTAAGATAACAGAAAAATAAGATATCTTTGATACCGCGTATATCCTCCAGAATCATCTAGAAAATCATAAAAAACAAAATTAAACAAAGCATCAGCCGATTGTTCATAATCATTCCCAACCTTCTCTGTTCACAGATGGGTAGTGCTCTTCTCGCACCCGGCCGACTTCACGCCCGTCTGCACTACCGAGCTCGGCAGGCTGGCCGTGCACAAACCACACTTTGAGCGCCGCAACACCAAGCTACTCGCCCTCTCAGTTGACAAGCTCGAAGACCACGTCGACTGGGTCAACGTACGATCTTTGCTTTCTTATACCGTCTCTTTCTGGCTCTCGTGTTCCTCCTTTTTAGACGAACCGACCTGGTTTCGCGCCTGGCGGACTGTATATTCTGTTTCATGCGCGCGTGGGTGGATCGGAGAGTGGGAATGGTCATGGTTGGCGAGTCGGGCTTTTAAGAGGGGACTGCTTTTTTCGTGGTGATTTTTGATTAGGTCGTTAAGGTATTGTGTTGAGAGGTTGTTAGGTATATAGATGTAATCACTTAAATTTAATAATGAATAGGGAGATTCGCTGACTATTCTACGACTTGATTTGCATGTACTTTTTATAGAGTACTTAAAAAACCATAAACTTCGTAAAAATAAACCATTTATTCACTTCTAATCGCCTTCCTAACCAAAAATAGGCATAAACAAACAATTAAAAGAAAAAACTAACTCAACAATCTCCCTTTTTCTCAAAGGACATAAAATCGTACTGTCCAGACATCCCCGGGGACTTTCCCTACCCGATCGTCGCCGATCCCGATCGCAGCCTGGCC
>JAPYZA010000667.1:0-26359 GCA_030522685.1 Eupelmus azureus | reverse complement strand
ATAGATCGTCATGGCAACAATTTTTTTTTTTTTTTTGTAGCTGTCGGAAGAACGGACTATTGTTGATTTGGCTGCCGAGGGTTTTGCGGAATAATACGAGATTGTTTTAAATGTTGTAGAGAAAAATACAATTATTTTGGATATTCGTTTCTGCGTTTGAATTTGCTCGAGTGGAGTTACGGTTTTTAGAGCAAGAAGTCTGAAGTTTCTGTTAGCGGGGAATAAAGTTGTAAAAAGAGCTACGTGAGTCTAGGCAATGCGTGAAAAATGAGCGAGGGGGACTGGGTAAAAAGTTGAGCTAATACAGGAAAAACGGCAATACGTGCCGTCTACCTAGAAGAGAAACCAATCTAATTCGTAGGGGTAGCAAATATACACGCTTGAAATATTGCTATTTCTGCTTTGAACAAAATTAAGAAAAATGTACCGTAAGTGCATTTGCTAAGAAATACAAAAATTTCCTCCGTATAATATTATTCATCTTTATTAAAGTAAATCCAAGACATTATAACTGAAAATTCTCGCATTATAAATGTTGAGCACACGAGCCGCACGTCAAAACAAGCAATTACGTTATATAATATCCCTGAAAGTGAATTGTTCCAACTCTCTTGTTAAAGTCTCAGACACAAGTAGAACGAGTCCCGTATGGTAAGACGAGCAAACCCGACTTCGCCACCTTTCATTCGCATTACTACCTACATTACCAGTAATAATTGAGCCGTTTCATCTTGTTTAACTTTCTAAATTGAGGTGTTGTTTACACATCCGTCTCGAGATAAAAAATGCCACTTTCTAATTTTCCGTCTGCCATTTATTCTTCTTATCGCCCTCGAGGAGCCCCCCGTGATAACTTTGTTGTCGGCTAAAAATAACCTCGCCCTTTGATTCAAACATCGCGGTCCTGCGTTGAATCACATTGAGATCTCGGGTTACCTCGTGACCGCTGTAGTAAGAGAGATCCTTTGAAAATTTCTCTGTCGCGATCTCGCTGATAGAGTCGTAATCATTTCGGAAAGATAAATTTGTACAAAAAAGTAGTTGCTTGGTAGAAATTAAAATTATTATTTACTTATCTCGGGGTAAAAGAAACCGACATCACGACTAAAATTTTAAACTACCCTGAGTAACATTCTGACCTGGCAAACCAAACTTATAAAAATTTAACTCGAATCATCCCAGCGATAAGCAATCTGTATTTCAAAACTATCCGTCAAAAGCCAGCGCACACGAAGCCTTAAAAAATTCCCATAAAAAATCCCAGCTATCCCCTCGTGACCTGCACTCGGCCACCCTCTTTTTCTTCTTACCCCGAAAAACCACTCGAAAAACGAAGAAGGAACAGCGATCCCAAAAATAGCCACCTCGGGCTCTCCTCGCCCTCCCCCGAAAGACAAAGGCCTCCCTATAACGCAGCCTCCGGAGCCCCGAAAAGCCCTCTCTCTCTCTCCCTCCGCGCGGGATAACGCAAGCGCGGGCGGGAAGAGAGAGAGAGAGAGAGAGCGCGCTTGAGGTGGGGGAGGGGGTGGCTCTCTCTCTCCCCGGCCGCTCGATAAACGCGGTCCTGAAGGAGCGTAGAGAGCAGCGCGAGCGCGATAGACAGAGAGGGCACGATCTGAGAAAGTCTGAGCGGCTCGCGAGCGAGAGGGAGACAGCAGCAGCGGCAGCAGCAGCAGTAGCAGCGGTTTACCTGGGAGAGGGACGGCTGGAGGCGCAGGAGTCGCGCGTGGAAGGAGCTCGGCGTGTCGATGGTGTGCTGGCGGGCGAGGGCCGGATGCGGGGGCGTCACCGAGCTCTGCCGGAACCACGGCAGCGAGATCTTCCTCTTGGCCTTCTGGGCTATCGAGGCCGGCTTACCGGCCGGCGACGTCATCCTGGCGCTCTCCTCGTTATCTCACTGACGATGCGGAATGACTGGATGATGCCGAGGCGATGCCGCCGCTGCTGGCAGCGACGAGACGTACAGGGAGAGCGTCGATGCTGTTGACATTTTGCTTGATGGCTCGGATATCTCTGGCTGACTGTGCAGTCTCTCTGTGCGCACTACGATTCGTTTGGACGGGGCTGATGGCTCATGAGGTCAGCTTGGCGCTCATTTTATTTTCGCTGGATTCCTTCCTGCTCCAAAGACATTGTTCCGCTTGATTTGTTTTCTCGTTCGCAGGCGCGGGAAGAGCTGCTCCGATCTTTCTTGTAACTCCTCGGAATATTAAGAGTTTTTTGGCAAACCTCTTCGATTATGGACTTCTGAAATCTTCACTGAATTAGCGGCACAGCTCCTCTTCTTTTCGGAGGGCAAACTGACTTCTGGGCTTGTCCTCTTTATACAACGAACAAGCCAGTCCAGGCTTCAGGTGGGCGAAAAAGTCCCAGTCCTTTCTCCCCGGCAACGTAGAAGATCTTTAACAAAACGCCTCTTTCGTATATCTCAAACTACAACAATAAACTTCCAGCTCACGGCGGACGTAGCCGAAGTGTTCCTCCTTCGAGGCACCTGTCTCTCACGTAACCACACTTAGCGATAAAATAGCAGAATCGAAAAGCCACGTTACATATATGTACACACGCACGAGCTCGAGTCTCGTGAAACGCCGGGGACAATTATTCCATTATCCTCCCGGGAATCGGGATATTCTTTTCACTTTCCTTTTCTTCCCCGGCTCTTCCTCGTAAATAAAAGGTACACACTGCCGCTCTCGCTCGAATGGACGTGTATCTACGTGTGTGAGTTCGTGTGCGTGCGTTCCGACTCCTCTCACGCAGAACCGATAATCATTTCCTCCGGCTGAAAGGGCTCATTTCTCCCCCTCTCCCGCCTGCGCCCTGTATCGCGCAGCTCTCCCCCTCCTAATACATGTATATGTATGCGTATACCCAGTGGTGCGTTTTGCCAGACGCACGCACACAGGGCCGCCGCGCGCACAGCCACAGGCGCGTATCGCGGGAAAATTCACTTTGTCGCCCGGCCGAACCTCTGGCTTTTCTACTTGTCCGGACGCATTTCAGCTCTCTCCTCCCACTCGTGGATTTTCGCGACTCTCTCTCTCGCTTAGTGTGTGTATATGTGCGCGCGCGCTGCGTTTCGGCACACACCTTTTCACGGTAAGGAAAAACTGCCTGGGTGAGTGCAGGCACGCTCGCTCCTGTGTATACAAGTAAAACAGAGAGAGAGAGAGAGAGGGAGAGAAAAAGAGAGAGAGAGAGAGAGAAGAGCGAGTCACGAGAGGCGCGCACGCGAAGCTGGAGGAGAGTCCGGCCGCGAGACCCGTCGGAGAGTCGCGTCCGTACTGGCGAGAGTATCGAGAGTCTCGGCCGCCGCCGGTGGCAGCAGCACACGGCTCGAGCGTTTATTCGCGCACGCACTCGTGTCGGTGTGCGCTGCGCGCCCGAATCGACGACGGGGGGACCGCCCCCCCCCCCTCACCCCACCCCTTTCGGCATCAAGCTCAGCGCCATCTCGATGTGTGTATATGTGTGTGTATATATTCTGCTATGTGGGAGCGCGGGTTAAGCGAATGCTCGGGAGGCAATGCGCCCCGATGTTGGAATTTTCGCCGTGTGTGTGTAGTGTGCGGAGGTGGATGATGATGATGTTGCGGGCACTTTAGAATTTTGCGCCTGCGCGCCGAGGTAGCCTGAGTGTAAGCTTGTTTGCCAGGGAGCGAGAGAGTTTGGCTTGATAGCTGCATAAGGGCTTGCGCGATTGTACACGTGTTTTGAGATGGAGCACGCGTGGGCGGGGACGAGCTTTTTCCTTTTATGGAGGGATGGGTTAACGGTCCGTTTTGAACGGGGCGAATTTTTTTTTTACGAGATGGCTTGCTGGTGGAGGAGGGGGTGTTGTTTGAGGGTTGGAGTGGGGTTTTGATGATGAATGGTGGATTCATGACATTGTTTTAATGGGGACTGAGGAGCGTTCAAGTTTAATTTCAGAGTAGCAGGTTTGATGATGCTGTATGAAAACAGAGATTAAATCTAGTGTTTATTCTACATATACATTAAAACGGCACCATGTTTGAAAAAAGTTATTACTTCACTAAAGTCCATTTTCAAAATGACCCAACCCATGACCGAGCGTTATTGCCAGAATAACTCGGCTTTTGATTGCCTGTCTTAAATTTGATCGCCTTAATTTTGTTTATCGCTAACATTTAAGGTTTGTTTATTATAACCATCAAAATACGTGCAGGCACGTGATGTGCTAGTCAAATACATAAAACATCCATGACCTCCGCACCCGCTCGATTTATGCGTGCCCCCATCCGTCCGCTCACGCATCTACTTCGCGAAATCGAGATGCTTACGATAACCCCCGTGTGTCAGCCCTCAGTGGAGCACTGCACCGTTCAGAGATAAGCGCGCATGCGCGAGCACCTGTGCCTATACCACCACCGTAGTCCACCTATCTCGTGACGCAAAACTCACCCCCTCTCTCTCTCTCTCGCGGCGCTGGCGTCCGGTATATATGTGCGCGAAATTCCAGGGGTGGGTTGAGAAGGATTGATTGAGAGAGTCAGAGAGGGACAGAGAGAGGCGCTCAATGAGAGCAGGCAGATTCCTTTCGCATCCGGCATTCGAAATTAAGGAATTCTCCTGACCGCCTACCACTCCCATTGTCCTCTTCATTCCCTTTGTGCGCGCTTTTTCTTTTTTTGTTTCATCGATTCGATATATGAATGTGGACATGCACGATACCCTTTTTATTTTTAAAGAAGGTAGCTAACAAATTTTTTAATGAAAATGTGAAATTCAAGGAGTTTAATTACAGTTGTTGCCGTGGAATGATGAGAACATATTTGAATTTCAAAAGTAATTATTTAATCAAAAATTAAACATATACTAATATTTATAAAAATGAATGGCTGCAGCATAATAAACCTACAGCAAAAAGATTGAAATAAGAATCTGTTAGTGCAAAATAGATTTAAGAAGATAAATACTTTCAAAGGAGAGATAAATGAATCTGATTTCCTTATATTTATTAATTTTTGTTTGTCATTGCAAACATTAGTATAGCAGTAGTCCAGCTACAGTTGAATCAATACCTTGAACATTCCTACTTTATCGACATTATTTTATTTTTAAATACTTGTTCATCTATATCAATTTTTTAAAATATAACTTCCCTTTTTTATAACCACAATGCTACATTTGAAATTTCTCATAATCTTTGGGCTTAAGTAGTTGAGTCAACTGTTATAATTCTGACATGTAAAAGTATATTATTTTTACGTTATCTAATCATTTTTCAACATTGATTCCTAGTGGTCAGTTACTTTGTTATTCAAAAATTCTACACATACGTATGATATCGATAAAGAAAAACAAAAAAATACTGAAAGATTTGGTTTGTAAGTCTAATATAAAACAATAGAATGATAAATATTTGTCAATTTAAAATTTCTAATGCAATAAAAAGCAATTTATTGTTTTCTATGAATAAATGATTTTCCGTTTAGATATATCCATATGATAATCTTCGAAAATATTAAAAATTCTTACCTTATCGGAGTCTGTGGTGTTGGTCGAGCCAAATGAGGCAAGTGAATTCCTGTCGAGATTTTCGACACTGTCGTCCAGAGAAGCGCACTCCTCAAGGTCCCTGCTCGATCGTTGGCTCGAGCTCTTTTTCGCCGGACTCTTAGGCATACTAAGGCTGAAATACGTCTCCTGGATGACCTCGCGCAGGCGTTTTACCCAAAGCTGTTTAGACTCGAGACTGTTAGCTCGTAACACGACGCGCGTATCACTCGTCGGCGCACGTCCTGTCCACACGGCGAACTTGCATTCGTCGCCTTCGATGTGTTCTGTTACGCCAAGCTCTGAAGTCATCAGTCGGCTTTTATAGATGTATTTCACCTGAAATACGCGTGTAGAAATATTTAATAATAGTATTAATTACCGTGATCTAATTATGAACATTCTTCTATTATCAAACAGTAAACAATGAATACAAACCTTGCCGGCAGAATCCTTAACTTCTTTACTGAATAGTAAGTACAACTCGAAAAGGAAAATGTGTCTGTCTCTACCTTTTCTTATTAATTGTTTAGGATCCCAAACTGTAAAAGGATCCTGTAAAACTACATCGCCGAGTGTATCTATCCTGACATCGCAGCCTTCTAGAAGACTCAAGTGTAAGGCATCGTTTGCTTTTTTAGGCACATTCAGCATCACTTCGAGACCATCTTTGATTTCACCTTGACCTTCCTGGCAGCACGCCTAAAGAAATAATTACTTATTAAGAAAGTTTTTGGTAGGATTTTAATAGTCATTAGATCATCAATTACTCAAAATGATTAAAAAAGCATTATGTCTACAGGCGCTCACATATATTCAACATTTTATCTAATATTGACAATTTTTGCGTTCAATGTAATTTTCTGATTTGATAATTAAAAATAAATATATAACTGACCTGAAGATCTTTGAGTAGTAACTGGTATTTTGTGATTCTCTGCACGGGTTTGATTAAGTAAGCAGCAATCGGATGTTCTACTCGGTGTTTTCTCTGTAAATCTTCAAACCAAGTACCACCATGTGCTACCAACAACTGATTGCTTTCTGGCTTATTCTTACAGTAAGTCACGTACATATCAAATTTAGCAGCCTAAAAATATTTATTATGTTATGAAAAATATATAAATACTTATTAACGATTTTATTTTTTAATAAAACGTGCTAATATTTACCCAAGTAACGAAACAATGTCCAACATCTTCTGGCATTGTTTCATATTTTTCCAATTCACGAAGAAAAATATCACTGTGAAATCGGTGTATTTCCTCCATATTGCTAAAGATTATTGATTCGCGCCCTTGAAGACCTTGAGGTACATTACCCTTGCCATTTCTCGTTTCTTCGAGGAAACATCTAATGCAAGTTTCTAAATCCTTAACGTAAGTTCGTTCAGTTCGTAAAAGCTCAGCCATAATAAATCTATAAAAATTTTATTTTATATTAAATTATGCAATACAATATTTGAAAAATGTATGAATAACTGTTAATAATTCTAAATAAGTTTAAACGTTTTTTTCTATTCACAAATAATATAAAGCTTATTACTCTTTTCGTCTAGCAGATCTACGTTTCTCTTCATTAAGCTCTTTCAGATCTTTTCCTTTGATTTTTTCCTCTAGCAGCGGATCCGAATTCCTGTCAATAGTTATCTCCTTTGGACCCTCGTCCGACTGTATTTCTAGGTCATCTTCTATTGACGTCTTATAACAATCCAATCGCATGCTGAAGTCTTTGTATCGTTGGTCAACTTCAGCGACCGACTGTTTGATTGCAGCTGCATGAGCATGACCCTTTTCAACGAGGTTGTCGGCTAGCTGTATGAGGATTTTCACCCTGTCACGCGTATCCTGTAAGTCAAAGTTTCTTTGATGAGTTTCAGTTCAGTACAGTTCAGTTTATATCGAGAAATATATAATGTAATTTATATGGTTTTAAATATTAGTCACAATATTATTAGTTTTTTTTTAATAATATCACTTACTCATAAATAAATAAAAATAAATAAACGTTTGTATCTAATATAAAAATATTAAAAGAAAATATAACTATTAAAAATTGTAATATTTGTACTAAATTTTATTTTAAAATAAAAAGAATAAAAAAAGATTTTAAATAAATATAAACAAATAAATAATGTAATCCAAAGTAGAATATTGGATTATATTCGTTTTGGCCTGCAGCGCTAGCTGTTCACCGCAAGATTATATTGGTAATGCGCGAAAACGTCAAGAATAGAGCTTGCTGCGGCAAGTTTTGCGCCGCAAGAGGAGGGAAAGAAGGAGTATTGCCTTCTTCCAAAAAAGTCCGACCGTTTCCGACGATTTGGCACAGTTTTCGCTGCAATTTGTGCACCAGTGCCAGCAGTTCTCGTGATACGCAAATAAAACCGTGTCGCTTTTTCTTTCTCGGTCAACGTGATAGTACGGATCTATGAACTGTACCGAAAACTACGTACTTATTTTTATCACTGTTAATATTTACTTTTTTAACAAGTGTTATTTGCCATAATATTTTAAGTGTATAATTTTAATATATTAAAGAACGATTAATAAAAATAAGTTTAATAAAAATTATTGTTATAATTATTGATTTCGATTAAAATTACAAGAATAATTGAACGCAGTTATTGAAAATAAAGAAGTTTTTCAATCAGAACTCAGAAAATAAATAATAAATAAAAAAAAATAAATAAAAAATACGCGCGTATTAGCTTATATTTCTTTGATTGTCACCTTGGCCGCTCCCTTGAACTCGTTGTGTTCGTGTAGTAGTTGTTCGTTCTCTGCCCGGTTCCTACCGGCGCTGGCATGAGTCGCTAGATACAATTCACCGGTCTCGCTGATCCACTCGAGGGCCTGCTTTGCGCTACGCTCGAATAGTACGTATTGGTTACACTGATCCAGCCGCTTCTTACGGTGGGTCCAGTACTCGAGTACTTTATTCTCCTTACTGAGAAGTTCCTCCAAAATACCTGTCGTTCGATAGTAAGTCAAAATGTGAAAAAAGTATAAAATTATTCTGGATTTAAATGGATGCTTAAAATATACAAATTAAAAATGACTCTATCTTTAACAC
Organism: Eupelmus azureus; assembly: GCA_030522685.1. NCBI lineage: Eukaryota > Metazoa > Arthropoda > Insecta > Hymenoptera > Eupelmidae > Eupelmus > Eupelmus azureus. Next base: position 17,764 of record JAPYZA010000667.1, on the reverse strand, counting down.
AAATATTAAATGAGTTTTATTTTATTACTCCTGCTTTCGAACTTGAGTATTAAAAATAAAAAATAAATAATTTTGACAAACTTAAAAGTTTTTAAAAAAAATAATACTAACTTTTGACTTTGCTTTCGGATGCGACACCGGTAGTCTGGTAGCTATAGAACTGCAAGCTGCGGTTAGTGTATTTGAGGAATGTCTCGGCGGTCCGCCTCACGAGGGTGCACGCTTTCAGGAACGCTTCCTTTTGTTCTTGGTGTTTATTCACAAGCGTTTGCACTTGACTGGCTTTCTCGCCACCCATGCACCAGTCCTCGTCGCGTTTGTACTCGCGTTCTAAGCTATCAAGAACCGAACGAACCTGTAAAATTGTAAAGTGTTTTTGATAAATCGAAAACTAAAGCAAATATTAAAAACTATATTGAGTACGATAACAAATTTTAATTTAAAAAATAATACTACTAGCCCTACTGTCGTGCTTCCACGAGAAGAATTCGACGACTGAAGCAAAGACAATAATAACAAAAGAAGCTACGCTCTCACCTGTTCCGCCGTCTTGTAGAAGTTTATGCTGGCGGTAACGAGCTTGTGTCGTTCTTCAGCGCATCCCACCAGCTGCTGCCATCTCTTCGTCACGTCCTCGGCAACTTCTCGTATGCTTTTCGGGTCGTAGTGATTGGCGCTGACCAGAGCGTCCGCTCGATGCTTAACCTACAAAGATACAAGAGTAAAGAAATGGTCTAAATTTTGTATAGGAGTAAAGATTTTTAATTTAAGTACTAAAAATTTGATAAATTTTAAGAATAGACGTTGCAAATTTTTAATATCTTTAATTTAATAAAAATATTTACTTTAGATTTCTAATAATCTTAACTCAAAATATTTAATTGATTAAAAAAAGTTAAAATTATATGAAACTTTAATATACTTAATTTCTCTCTAATTACAACTAAAATTGATCCAACATTAATATTATCTGTTATGTTTCTTAAATCTAATATATGAAAAATTGAATATAACATGAATAAAACTTAATCCAATAAAAAATATTTTTCTTCTAAATGAAATCTAGTTCAAAATTATACGATAAAAATGTTATCACTATTTTTTGCGAATCCGTAGAGAAAAATCAATTTGTTCTACACACAGCATTTTCAGTTCAATTCACAAAGAACGCAATCGGGTAACGGAATTCAATTTCCCGTCGCATCAATAACTTCATCAGCTATTTCTCTCTAAAAGAAAAGTAAGCAAACGAACCTGCACAGCTGATGTATGAGTCTTTTCGATAGCGACTTGGAACTGCTCATGCTCATGCCTCAACTGTTCGGCGTCCTGTAAATTCTCGGGTATTCTTAACGATGTCAGAAGCATGGCCTCGCCGTTGCGAATCCAGTTGGCGACATGACCCGCATCCTGCTGAAGTTGAACTAACTGGGCAGTTTGCTCGAGGCGCACACGACGCATCTCGGCCAAGTCCTCAGCGTCCATCTCACGATCATTGAGGAACTCCAGGAGTACCTGGACCCGGTTTGCAGCTGTGTGTTGGCCATCGGCCATTATGCAGACGCCGGCTTGATCGAGGACCTGCGTTTGGTAAAGGAAATTCCTCTTCAGCGCGCGAAAGTGGAAGGCACAAAGGCGGCCGAATTGATTAAGTTTGAGTTTTTAGTGTGTTTTTGCAGTATTAATGATATTTGCAATAGTGCTGATTTCGTATAATTTCAAATTTTTCTATTTATTATGTGAAAACAGCATTAGTTCAAAAACTAATAAATCATAAAATTGCTACCTCAATCAAAACATACTACATTTAGTGCAATATTGAGATAAAACCACACTTAATATATTTGAAACTTAAAAGAATTAATTCATTTTATCAAAAGATAGATCAATAAATTTTACATATATTTTTTCTAATGTGTACTATATATTTTCAGATTTAATAGAAACAAAATTTAGCAGACTAAAATAGTATAATCTTGTACACGAAAGGCCCGATATTCATATCAATAAATTTCCCATATTATTTAAAGGTGAACTTCTGATATTACATACTAATATTTTTAATATTTGATTCTACTTAATATGAAGTACACATATGAAAAATTTAATTTACATTTTTAATTTTTACTTTTACCATATTCATGCAATAATACATTAACAAATTCTACGAACCAATTTGTTCGTTATAGTACACACGTAATTACTACAATTAAACCTAAAAAGAATTAAGTGTATTTCATTAATAATCCTTAAAAAAAAAAAACAATTCGTAAACATCGTAAAATTTAATTAATATGTATCTAATTTAATATGTCAGTAATGAAACAATGAACTATCTTTGCAATTCAATAATAAAGATAAATACTAATGAGAATTAACTGAACCCAAGTCAAAAACTTTTAATCTTGTTGTAGAATTTTAACAATTTTACAGAAAAAAACGATCACTTTCAAACTCAAACTTTGCAAGCTCATCTTCAGGCACCGGTGATTACAACACTATAAAACAAACCTGGGCAAGCTCCTGGCCTTGCTGGAGCACCTGAAACGCAGTATTTTGCATGTGAACTACGCCGTCGTTATGAGCCCGTAGTAGCTGTTCTGGTGAGCCTTCGCGCGGCGGGTTCTGCATTTCCTGAGCCCACATTTCCAGCTGGCCGCTAGCTTCGAGCGCATCACGTTCGAAGACGCGTAATCTTAAACAGAGCTCCAGGCGCAGTTTGCGTGTCGCCCACAGATCCTCAAGTTCTTGACGCAATCCTGCCAGTCGATCTAGTGCTGCCTCCACAGCTGCGATCTGAAATTGGCAGTCAATTTAAATAAGACGTAAAAAATCGTTAGTTTTAATTTATATGCTTTTTTCCGTTCAAGAATTAATGTATATAAGGCTATTGAAAATCCATAGTCTACCAAACAATATTTGAATTAAATTTTTCTTATTCGTGATGAGAAACAGTAGATTCTTCTTTATAAAAGGAAATTTAATTATTTCCGTTGCATGTTGTGTCTCGGTCTTGTTTTCAGTTATCTAAACACTCTAAGTTAGTTACGTTTTAACTTTGTAATTTAACTAGATTTTGGTTACTGCAACTGGAATTGGTTTGGAATATTGTGTGAATTCATTGAAAGTTAGTAGAAGAGAAATCCTAAAAAGAGTTGCAGATCTAAAGGATAAATTTACTTGTTGAGTTAAGAAGAAATGAAGTGAAACTTAAGTTTATTACTGATAATGAAATAAAGAAAGAATTTTATTCTTAAGAGATAATTTGCGATTCGCCGAGAAAGGTGTCGTTAATTTTATTCGCTAAATGAAACTAACCACCTGTAGAGTACATATATTTTCAAGAGTTTTCGTGAAGAATGCTGGAATTAATTTAACGATATTTTTGCGGCTTCGATAAAAGTGATTTCCGATGAAACAAATATGCACGGAATCTTCGAAAGTGTAAGTAAAACGTAATTGATTTAAATTTATATAAGAGTTTATTTATCAACTAAATCATTACTAAATATTTAAAAAATTCTATAAAAACACAATGGTTTTTTTAAAATTGTTTAGCTGCCTTCACAAAAATTGCCTGGTATACATACCGAACCAGTGGTATCGGGCATCTCCGTGGAATCCCTTAGTTCTTGCAGTAGCGCTTCGCCTTGAGCGATCGTCGATGCACAGGCTTCCAGGCACGAAGTTCTGTGCTGGGCGCACTGCTCGAGAAGACGCTCGGCCGTCTCCAGGCTCTCGGCTACTTCGTCCTGCTGTAGTTCCTGGCGTAGCTCATCGACCCAGCCGGTTAACTGCACGTAAACGCGAAAATGAAATGTTTTGTCAGCGAACGTATTTATGTATGTATGCGAGAAATGGATGTCAAGTGGAAGGAGAAGAGGCTTTCTCGCCAAGTTTAGTTTCAAGAAGCGAAGATGCAAGCTTGAGAAGGAGAGTGGAGAATGATTTTCTTCCTAGTATTGATCGCAAGAAATACGAAGTTTGAGGAGTTCGCGCGTGAAAAGGAAGTGCTAAATTTAAGTAATGGTATGAAAAGTGCTGAATGACGTGCGATGCGAACTTCTAAATATTCGAATTTCTTTAAGTTTATACTGTTTCTAAATTTTGTTAATGTATTACTCAACTTTTTTTTAAATAAGTTACATATTCTTGGCGTAAAATATATTAAACAATTTTTAGAGATTAGTCAAAATTTGTATTTAATTTTTAAAATGCAAATACGAGTATTTATCAAAATTTAAAAATATATAGAACTCTAAAAATATATTGAAATAAGTTACTATTTAACTTGTTTTATTCATACTATTAGTATTTAAACTAAACAGGTTACTAACTAAGGTTAACTAATTTTAGGTAACTAAATCTAAATATTTATAATAAAAAATATCAGGAATAATATTTAATTCTTTCAACTTTTCTTTTTGACCGAGCGTCCTCCTTTCACGTCGACAGTTCCTTTCAACACCCATGCAGGTTAACACATCTTTGCGCTCTTCTTCGCACATGCCAATACCTCTTTTTCGTGAGTATAAAAGACTACGGCCAGGTCGAGCCTACGTCGGCGCTGCTCCACCCGCGCGGCGAAGCTACTGACGTGGGCCTCGAGCTCCTGGGCGACCGCGTAGATCTCGTCGGGGGCGCACTCGCCCGTGTGGGCGAGCTCCTCGGCCGCGGTCAGCAGCTTCGAGGCGTTCGTGTAGGTGTTCTGCGCGACGTTCTCGAAGTGCTCGTGACTCTTTTGATACACTCGGGCCTTCTGCAGATTCCTGCCCACCCCCGTGTTTTTACGGATGAACACCTCCCCGTGGTTGGTCAACCAGTCCAGCACTTGTTTTACGTCCTCTTGGAACAGTCTGTAAAAACGACGAGATAATATATTATATTATTGAATTAATAATATTAAATGCTAATCTTTTATAAGATAAGAAAAATATTTATTTGGCTCTATTTAAAAGAAAATTTTTATTTAAAATAGTTATTTTATGGATCTGTGTTGATATGGACAAAGAATTTAATTTATTATACAACAAGAAGCTAATTCAACAGAGTATGCTCGTTACGTTTTATGTAAGCTTTTAATTTGTGTAGAGCACGATATTAGATGTTTTATGTAAATTTTACTGAGAAGCATCAAATTCCAACGCAAAATACACGCGTTGGAAATTCAGCAGGAATGTTAACAGCGCGAAGATGAAAGAGACGTGACAGAAACGCGTAAGCAAGATTAAATAACATAGTATGAAAGGGTCATATGCGTTATAAAAAATGAAATAAATAAAACTCAAAGTAAGTGTAATCTCTTTTGAATATTTTAAAATGAAAAATAAGTTTATATTTAGAGAATATTAAAAAAGAAGTAAAATAGACGAGGGTACATTCAAACACGATTGATCGATCCTTTAGTAACTTAAACACAAAGTAATACTTATCGTACGTTTAACATTTTAATAAATTCATTTATATTGTACAAAATATCGTATCTTGAATCCCAATCTCACAAAATCGTAAACAAACCTAAAGCAACAATTTAAAATTTCACAATCCCAAAAATGCGCACCCGCAAACCGTCATTCCCTATCAATCCGAAATCCAATCATCGAAACCCAACCCTCTAAATTCTCCGCTTCGTCCATACGCGCATCCCCCGCGCACACAGACAAAACAAGAATCCCTTGGCTCGCGGAATCAGGGCTGCTCGCATTCCTCACCTGAGCGCCAGTCGCTGGTGCAGCTTGATCTTGCGGGCGTGCCAGCGGGCCTCGAGAGCTCGATGATGCCCGAGTATCTGGTGTATGACCGCGAGCACGTGGCTAGCTCCCTCGCTGTAGTCCGCCGCCGGGTTGCCGCTCATTCCGCCTCTGCCGTCCATGTGGCCGTCCTGGCTCTGTGTGTGAAGGGTCGATTGGTCGGTTGTGGAGGAGAAAGGAGAGATTGGTTAGTCAAGGAGTTTGCGATTTCTCGGAGTGGAAGTTTCCCTCTTGAAGCGCGCGGCTGCGAGTGGAAAACTTCGCTCTGAGATGCTGGGAGGGGTGTGTGAAGTGAGTAATTTTGGCCTTTCGAGATTAATGTTGCTTAGAGTTTTTTCAAAGTGGAGAATTTTTTAAGAGGGTTTAATGGTAGAGTCGTTATTGTAGACGCTTGCAAAATATTCGGTAAATTTTAATTTCTGATAATTTTATTGATTTCCGTATAGTTACTAGTGGCGAAAGCTGTGGAGAACGTGCTGAAAATTTCTATGAAATTCAAGAAGGCCGACAAAATCCACTTTCAAGTTAGGGCCAAAATTACCCCAGTTTCACAGGATACTGTTTTAATAAACACGCAGCGTGCCAAAACGACTACGGCTACTACTTTAATTGGATATTGTCTTAAAAATAAAGGGGTATAAAGGGCAGAGTGTGGTGGGATATTAATTAAACTCAACGCAGGAAAAAGAAGTTTTAATGAAATTATAGCTATTGCCGAGAGTTTTCCAATTAGAAAGAGTTTATATGCTACTTCGAGAAAGCATTAAGTTTACACGATATCTGGACACCTTAGAAGACGGAAAAAGGAAAGACTTTTTACGCAGGCAGTGCGAAGTGTGCATCGAAGTAACAAAACAAAAAGCACTGTGCATCGAACTTTATTTCTAACTTAGGATTAGGCACTGCAAAAAGTTTTAATGATTCAACGTTTAAAAAAAAATACAGATGTTACTTTTTCAATTGAAAGTGACATTTATCAAGGAATTCGACAACTAGTAATTGATTTACTTAAAAATATGATTCATAATAAATACATTTTAATATTATCAATAATACGGAAGAAAATGTTTATGAAAATTTAATTTAATATTTTGTAATATATACAAGAAAAGAAATCGCATACTAATAATTGTACACTGAAGAATAAGTTATTAGTAAAAATAAAATACACATAAATATAATACTTTTATGATAAAATATCTAATAAGTGATATACTTTATCTTATAGGAACTCTCATTATTGACAAAGATATAGCTTATTAAATTACTTAAAAAAATATTGAAAAACAAATTTAAAAAATAAATGCTCGATACTTATAATTCTTTCTGAAAAATATTAATAAGTGAAGTAATTTTGGCCTTTCAGATCAATACTATTTCAAAATTACTCTTATCATCATCAAAATAAAAAAAGTGAAAACAATAAAACTTCAGAAAATCTTTTTGTTTATGAACTTATTAAGCACAACAACACATTGAATTCCAAGCAAGATTTTCAAGACTTCCCAGGCAGCGCAAACATCTACGCTACAGAGAGAACAGAATGCTAAGTGTGTGTGAAGGCCCCGAGGCATGCAATAAAACCCAGCGTGCAGAGCCCCAGAGTGAGTGTACGTATACAACGCATGCATATACATATATATAGGTGTGCGCGCGTCTCGTGTGATAGTGGTGCGTTCGGCGTGTACGTGTGTAACAAACGGGCGAGCTGCTCGGTGCAATATCTAACGGTGTTAGCGGGCCGTAAAGTCAGATACAAACACAAACGAACACAGAATTGTACGCACACAAGGTGGAGGGCATGCATGAGGACGTACGTGTTTTCTTGCCGCGTGGTCTATCCCCTGGGGTTGGTTACAGACTTGCACGAGGTGGTCCAGCTGGTAAAGAAGCTTCTTACTCGTACTATGGACCTAAACAGCGTCGGCGCGAATACCGAGGACGTTAGAGTGAGCGTGAGTGAGAGATAGAGATGCACACGTTCGACACGTGTGTGTATATGTATTTCTTGGTTGAATATGTTTGTGTAAGTCTGTGTGTGCTCCAAAGTGTTGTATTGTTCTCTATATGTAGAGGGGACGGAAGTCGGACCAGCACCCCCTTCAATGCAGCTACCCCCACCCGCGCATACACGTGTACGGACTTACACAATTAAGCAGGAGTATGCATGACTCTTTTCTGCCCCTTTTTTCTCGTTTTAATTGGCTTTTTTTTTGTACGCGGAATTGAGGATTTAAGCAAGAAATTTTTATTTTCTGTATGCGAATTTAAAACAAATAAAAGATCGGATGAAAATTATTGCAAAAACTTATTTATTTAATTCGGAGCTTAAAATTTTATTACAAGATTTTTATAATTTAAATAAAAATCTTCGATTCAATCCTCAATCGCCATACTTTATGGTTCTGAGTATTTATTTGTATTTATTATTTTTGTTTCATTTTACTTAAATCTTTATTAATATAAATTATTTTTTTGTTTGCAATATAGATATAACCAAAACAATATTTCAAACAAATATTCAGAATACTATATAAACTACCAAGAATTTCTAGACTATCCTGAAACAAGGTAGTCTAGTTCTTTTTGCCGCAGACAGTTATGTTGCCTCCTCCTATATAATAATGATCGAGCAAAGTATTTTTCCGACATTTGTTGTACCCAGGCACCATGTTAGCAATAATGATATCATTGTTTATTTTTTAATTGCTCTCTAAAAACTATGATTTTTAGAAAATAGTCAAAAATCAAAGAATGCCTCGTACGTAATCATCACGAAAGCTGTCCGAGCCAATGGTTGCGCTCGCGCTGTGACAAACTTGTAACATCTTGCCTAGTCCGCTCAATAGAGACTGATATGCATTATATACCTGTAGGAATGTAATTTATTGTTATTACCGCTTTCATGTGAATCGGATAGTTTCGTATATTCTGGTGTGATTATTCATGATATTTTCTAAATTTTTTCATATTCTGACTTCGTTAAGTTTATTTATTAGTGAAAAAAATAGAATGAACGAATAATTTAATTAAAAGAATAAATAATATTTGAAAAATTTTCAATCGCAAAAGTTAAAAAATAAAAATTCTAATCTATCCAAAACATCCCCAAATGAAATGTAGATATAAGAACAAGAGTACATTTATTGTAATATGCACGATGTAGTTTAAAAGTCAAATGATTTCACATGAATTTTTTTAAGCGTTAACATGAAATACATATAATGCAAACATGAGTAAAAAGTGAAAGCTTAGATAAATGTCCTTAACGGAAGTATCAAATAGTTTATATAGTAAAGAAGTTTATAGGAATAAATGAGTTTTTGTTTGATCAATGAAATATTACTTGCCCTACATTAACACACAAATCTTTTTGATGATAATTTCTATTTCAGTTTATGCAACTTATTTATCTAATATATTTTAAATTATTGACTGCAACTTCACACGCTGAAAATAAAATTATTATTGCCTCAAATATTCGTAATTTTAAACATAATAATAAATAAATGTTCGAAACGCAATACTTTCAAATAAAAATTAAAATTAATATACTTCAATTGCTTTTACTTAGATATTCCATTCTGATCCAGGATCTAAATTAAAAAATATATAATCAATCTCTGCTTCCAAATCCCGATGCGTCACGACAACCGCTATGAAAAAAACTATTGCTAGCAGCTTACCTCTGTGTAAGCCTGGCACATAGCCTCGTACAGTGTTTGGTGCTGTCTGATGTGCGACTCGAGCACCGGTATTTCATTGGGTAGATTGGTCGCGTCACAGGCTTGACTCCAGCCTGCCACACTATCCACATATTGCTCGGCTTTGTGATGGAAAACGACGCTTAAACCTAGCACGGCAGTGCGTTCATCCAGGCCCGCTGCGAACTCCTTCCAGGCGCGATCTAGACGTCCAGCGACGGCACGCACGTGGCCGGCGGCATAGTGTTGGGTCTCGAGAAGCCGGCCCGCCATCGTCAGGATCTTGTTTATGTTCACGTACATATTCATCGAGTTCATGGCGAAGTGCTTGTGCTCTTCTTGTAAACTCTTTGCTGAAAGTTGTTAAGAAAAAAATAATATTTAGTTTTTAATTAAAAAAAATGAACTTCATCTAATCGATTTGTTTTTAGTAATTTAAATTGTTCATGTGTGATCAATGTTTGTCAAATTAATTTGATAATTTTTGTAAATACTTTTATTGTAAAGAATAAAATATTCTCTATTGATTTCTCCGAGGAAAAAAGGAACTTTTTCTTTACATGCTGACGCATTGAGGGTCTATACCATTCTATTCAGAACTTTTTGTTAAAATGTACATATTTTATCTCTTATACATGTTTACTTCTTTATCCTTTTTGGCTCAAGAAGATCGATACGAAAATGTACGTTCTTTGCATTAAATCTTCTACTATATGTAAATTCTTAATAATATTTTTTGGCTTTCGTATATATTTTTTCGTTAAATTCTTTTTTTCAAATAAAACATTTTCAATTAATAATTCCCCGTTAAATATGTTTAAACATTTATACTTACCCAGTTGATATGATCTTCCGATTTCCACGTAGTTGGCCAAAAAGTTTTCTCGATTGTGGCATATCCACTCGAACATCTTCTCACAGTCTTGTTCGAACAGTCTAAGTTGGAAGCACTGTTCGAGCTTCATCTTTTTGATGTGCCAGAGTTGAAGCAAATGCTGCTGCGCAGCGTTCACCGATTCTAGGTGTTGAATCACGAGGTTGGCGATGTCGCGGCCGTCGGATTCGGAGCCGCCCGTCGCTCCAGATTCGATGCTGCCTCCCTCGTCGCTACCGTTTACATTTATGTTGAAGCGTTGTAGGAGTCGATTACCGACAACTCCAATTTCTAGAAAAAACAAAGTTTTATTGCCGAATTCAAATTATATTAAAGTGAAAGTAATAAATTATTCTATTAGAATAAAATGAAAACTTTTCTAGCCGTTGTATTTTGTAGTTTAAAACTATAGATGCAATCGCAAATGTACCTTCAACTGGAACTTTCATAATTTTTTTCTTCATTTCGTTGTGAAGATCGATGCCGTGTTTCGCTCCCCCGACATCGTCAGCAAAATCATTACGACTGAGATCCTCCTGCAAGTCGTCCAGTCTATCGAGTAGGTCAGTAGCCTGCCAAGTGAAATCCTCTACTGCTAAACGAATGTCGATCCACTGGGCATGGTCGTACTGTAGAGAGCCATCTAAGTCTGTCGTAAGCTGCGAAGGGTCTATATTTCTACCTAGCGCTTCTAAATTAACAGTATTTATCTGGAAAAAGAAAACGAGAAAATCAGTACTTTTAAATTAGTTATGTGACTTTTCATTCTAGTTTTAATCAAAAGTTAAAAGTTATTTTAGCGTAGTAAAAATAATAAATTAAACGTTGATCAAAATTTTATTAGTTTATAGATTTATTTTATTGAACATTAAATACCCGTTCAAATATAATTTATCTAAAGATAAGAGACACCGATTTCCGGTTTAAAGTGAATGTTAAAAAAAATATTGACTCTGTAAAGAATCGACTTCCTCCCTTTTAAATTTTCCTTCTTTGTATTCAACATACCGCCTGTAGTCAGTGTGTACTTTGTATTCGAAAGCACGTTCGCTGAATTTTGAAGGACAACATTTTCATTTCATTCAATTAATTGACTTAATTTTCTTTACAGATTTTTTTAGAAACATCGCATTATCATTATTATTAGTACCTTTTTACATAGAAAAAATTTACAAAATTTATAATACTTTCAAATAATAATAAACTTAAAAATCAATATAACTATTCTTAAGCAAAACTCAGAAACATCTAAAAGTGTTCATACATCACCATCCCCATAAATCGAACTAGAAAACGTAAATTACAACCAGTCGATCTGAAATATCCTGCCGGAAAAATTCTCCCTCAATAATTCAGCATCTCGCTTTAAAAATTCTTTAAAAGCAACCACGTCGCTGACGTCGGCAGCATCAAAAGGAAGGATGCAGCGCTCGCGAGCGGGCAGAAAAAAAAATCAATGCCCGCGTATGCATGCAGTCCGCCATCAGCCTGTTCACCGCGTGGACCCACGAAAAATTTCCGATTCTCGCGGATCCTGTGCAGACATCGATTCGGGTAAACTATATCGCTCGCCCGGGGCAGGCTGCATCTTTTCTCTACAGCTCGCCTACACACGGACAAGCTGGGACGCTCCGCTGAGCTCTCTCTCGCGCGCGTTTGTATGTAATTTCGCGAGCCGACCGCAGGAAAACTAGGCCAGGCTTGTTCACCGAGACTGCGACTATTAGTGCAACGCGTGCAGCGTGTATATCTGGCTGTACGCGCGTCTTTCTGTGGCATCGTGCTGCTGCTGCTGCGTCGATTGTGCTCTCATTTACCTCAAAGTTGTACTTCTTCTGTTTGGCCAACGAGGTCCTTTGTTTCTGCCAAAAGTTCTCCGGTTTTATCAGGAAGGCTACGAAGACCGAGTGGTGAAAGTGATCGTGCAGCACCTGCGGAAGTAGGAAGAGATAAAAGAGTTAGCGCCGAAATGTTTTATGGATGAGGCGGGATGGTTATAATGCTGTTATTCCGGGAATTCGCTGGGCCCCTGGGAGGGCTTGACGAATTTCGGACGGTTTTTTTATGTGATGTATCGGAGATATGCGACTGAGAATGCCTGCCCGGCGAGAAGAATAGAAGGGACCAAGGTCGCATTTTTCGGATGATTTCTTTGAATTTATGATTTATGGCTATTGGTTATGTGCATTCTTGGTTATTCATTGTAAAATTGATAAGATGACGGTATTATTTTTTATAGAAAATGCGCATTAAATATTTACGTTGTGGAATTAACTGTTGATTCCGCATTCTAAGCACATAGAAAGCATGAATTTACTTGAATTTTAAAGTAATGTAGATTTTATCAAATAAAACTATTTTTTTATGAGGTGAAATTCCAGATGATATTAACATTTTAATATTGTTCATTATTGCACACATTAATTATTAATTGCAACAATGAAAAAAGCTCATTTTTGTTATACTTACTATTATGGTCCGTCAGTTATAAACCTATTTAATTTATGTTAGTATTGTTGATACCGATTCATGTATAAACTGTAAACACTAATTTACGATTCATGTAAAAAAAAACTTATGCAAAACTACATAAATCCCAGATTTTATGTAACACTGTTATGCTCGGAATAAGTAATTTTATTGTTTAACATACTTTCTATATAACATTTTTTTTCGCACTATTGTTTCATTATATGAGAACGAAATGTATTTCCAGTGTACAATCTTCCGAAAGCAAAATTAATGGGATTTGTTACGTAGAAGCGAGCATTTATTAATTCGTAATTACAAACCCACTACTTTGCATGCTTATCTCTCCGAAACGATAAGCACAGAGCTTGTATTTAATTAGCCTTGCGCAGATTCAATTCCCTCATTGTAATGATAAACAGTGATCGATGACGAATCAATTTGACGAGCAAACATTATTATCGAATGAAATAGTATATGTATGTACATTTGTGTCTTTTCGAATGTTTACTAATAATTATTTTTTAATGAGCTAATATATGCGAGAATCAAAAGTAACCCTTCAACGGCTATGCGTACATTGTTGCTGTAAGAAAACGGCTAAAAATTAAAATCTAAAAATTTTCAGTATCCTATAAAAATACCGCATCCATTAATTTTATCACCCTTGAACTTCAACAGAAAAACTCCACAGCAGACAAACTACATTCTCCCCCAGAAAAGCACCCCCCACTCTTCCAAAGCCAAAGCGCTGACTAGAGCCACTGACCTTGAGAATCGGCTTAACGGAGTCCCAGGTTGCGCCGCGCATGTCGACGACAATCGTGAACCTGAGACCCCGGTCCTCGTCGTTGGGAATGGCGAAGAGGTACTGCAGCAGTCTGCGGTAGTCCTCGGGCTTGGCGCGCTCGCGCCTCGGCGTCGTCGGGAACAGCAGAAGCAGCCCGCCCCGACGATCCCGGCCGCCCGGCATTATTGCAAGCCGCTCCTGCAGCAGGGGTAGGACCTCCGCGGCGCGGATCAGGTCCATCTTCGTGATCAGGGCCGGCCGCAGGTTGTCCATCTTTATTGTCACTTGCTATCACGTTGATCTGGAGCAGAAGCAATTAACGGCTTGAGTTAGTTTAATCATTGCTTTTTTTAGGTAAATTAGTTTTGTTTCTTGGGGGTGAGGTGAAGCGAATGGGCTTTTAATAGAACGGATTTTTATAATTTAAAGGGGTTATTTTAATCCTGACTAGTGGCGCTCTCGTCGATGCTTTGGTTTAAAAATAAAGAGCCATTGCCTCGAACGTTCGAATGAGCTGTTTGATCTGTCAGAATGGATTTGCAGCCCGAGAGATGATTGCTTTTTTTCATTTATTATACTCGTTTCAATTAGTGATCTCTCGCTTGATGACTTTTTTTACGCTGTCGTGAAAATGCTTTTTGAGAAAAATACCTATTCTAAATAAAAAGGCTTCCAGAATTAAATGTTCACTGAATTGTTAATCGGACGAGTATATATATATTAATGTTTAAATAACCGTCGATATTTTTCTGTTGTCATGCTCGCTTATACTTTGACACGTCGAACGTGAACTAATTTGCCTTGTCACTTGTGAGCATAGCCTATCAATAATTAATATCGCGCGCACGAGTCTCAACAGTAACCACTACTGTTAAATTAACTGTTATTATTCCGATGCGAGTGCCAACGACTTTTAAAGTATGATTTATTCGTTACTTTGTCTTTTTATATTAGCGTGTGATCATTTTTGATCAGAAAGGATTATTTAAAATCCCATTGTTAATTGAATAATCAACAAACGTTTTTATCATTATTAAAAGCGCTCTTCATATATTCAGCAGCTGAAAATCGTGTGCTTTCATAAAAAAAACGCTCGCTACTTCCGGCAAAGCAAGCCGCCTTATTACGAGCTTATTACGATGAACGCAAATATTTGAACGCTTAATTCTAAAGCCAATATGTACCCAGAGCCTCTCTTTCTCAATCCTCAAAAAATCAGACTCCATTCATCCTGCAATTATCTCTCCCATCGAATTTTCCAAGCCCAAACCTTTACCTCCGTCATCCACACGAAACCTACTTTTCCACTCATCAGCAATCCCCCAGCCCCGAGATCCATCTATACCGTTCCCGTCCCGATACTCCAACCACACCGCATCAATCGCCAATAAAGCCGCAACTTTTCGGCCGCGAAAACACCCACGAAGCCGTCTATATACAAAGGAGAAGGAGGAGGACAAACACACGCGCGCGAAGAGAGTACTTTAAAATTCCCCACTCGCGGCAGAAGCACTTAACTCGCCGGCTTAAGAGAGCAATTCGGGCGCGCGCGAGCGCCGGCTGTAATCGAACGTCGCGCGCGCCCGACAAAAGCAAACTCAATTACTCCGCGGCGCGCGCTCCAACTTTCGGAGCGCGCACGTGGAATTCATCGGACTGAAAAAAAGTGCTGTATAGAGCCACTGACTCTCTCTCTCTCTCTCGCTCGACGTTCTATAAATTCTTGCCCATTCACGGGAATCCTATTGTCGCCGCTGCTCTTTTCTGTACCGGTCCTGGGTAGAGTTTTTCTCTTTCTGTCTAGGCGGTATCGAGAGCGCCGGAGAGAAATTTCGATAAGTGCGCGAGAGGCAAGAGAATATCGTTGGGGTATATAAATGCTTGGACGCGGCTGGAGACGCGGGGTTTTTATGTAAGCGAAATCGACTGTAATTGTCTGTCTCTTGGGCGAGAGCGCGCTGGCTTCGATTTGGGTGAAGGCTCTTTTTGTTGTCGCTGGGAAGGCGGCATTGTCAATGAAAATTCGCTGCGGCAGCTGACGAGATAGAGCTGCAGTTGTGAAAACTAGCCACGAACCTAGATATTATAGAGTTTGGTAACGAGGCTGACGCGTTTTCGGAATGTCAAAATTTATTACGCGGGCTCTGCTCGCTTGATTGGCTTTCTCGGGTTATGGTTTTTAATTAGGAACGTTTATTTATCGTCGTACGAAATGTTTTCTCTTGTGGAGTATTGCAAAAATTTTATCTGAACTTTTTCGTTGCTTAATATTGCGCGAATTATCATTGGAACTCATGAATACGTAAGCGAATACGCATGCGGGCTACGTTAGCGGCGTTTATCCTTCCGACAGCAAAAGTCATTTCGGCATTTTATTAAAACCGGGGTTTTTCTAGACTTTATTTACGTTTGATAAATAAAAGTTCGCGGAAATGATCAAGCCGGAGTACACTTTTCTGGATATTTTCCAGAAAGCTTGTTCCTAAAATTGCGGGATGAAATTTAAAATTCAAAACAGGCTTTTAAGCTGAAAAGAAGCTTTCTTCGTTTTCCCTTCGAGCTAAGATAATCTTGAATTTTAATACCTATCCTGCCTTGTTGATTTCTGTAATTTTCTTTAATAACATAAAATTGGCGAACTCTGCTCGAATTACATTGACGCGTGCAACCAGTTTACCGGCGCGTGTGACGCTTCTCCAATTTTCTAATAACCATGCACCTATTGAATAAATAAAAAAAGCGAATCCCCTTTCATGCGTTGCAGAAAGCCATATTCAATTTTGCTTCGTTTTAAACGTCACTTCAAAGAAAAGCCAACCAAAGCGCGTCACGTATATATTTCGGCGCTCTCGCTGAAATAAATTATAAACTGACAAAAATTTTTCACGAGTCACGCTCGAGGTATCAATGTGTGAGCGGAGAAGGAAAAAATATGATTTATAGGGGAAAAGTGTGGCTGGAAAAATTGAAAAAGTAATATACGAGAAGCGCTTGGCCGCGTATATACACTCTCTGGGGGCAATAACTATTGATGGATATAGCTGCTGGAACTAAAGGCCATGACACTTCGTAAAAAGTACATTCAGAGAAAAGCGCGCGCTAGAGTTTTTATCTAAAAGACTTTATTAATTTTAGCCTGTAAAAATTGCTCGTTGCCAGCTCAAGTGGATATTCTTGTTAGCCAACGACTCGACTGTGACGAGTAAATTTTATTTACGAACGTTTATAAACACGCGTTCATATAGAAGAATTTTTACGTATTTTCACGCACGCAC
This sequence comes from Eupelmus azureus, assembly GCA_030522685.1. NCBI lineage: Eukaryota > Metazoa > Arthropoda > Insecta > Hymenoptera > Eupelmidae > Eupelmus > Eupelmus azureus. The sequence continues at coordinate 902 of JAPYZA010000667.1, read as the reverse complement.
ATGCTTTTTTCTTCTCCTAGTTAATATTTTACGCGCGTCAAAGGAGAATCTGACATGAGCGTCTAGAATTTACGATACTGTGCCAGTAGCTTTTTCAGAACAATCAAAATAAGTCAATGTTTCAGGCAAGAATGAAAATCAATACGGACGGAGGCAGCCCGTCGCGCGACAGCGAGACAGACAATAGTAAAAACGTATAACAATATTTCCTTTCTCTAAATACCCCTTTAGATCTTATCGACAGAGGCCGGCTTTTCCGTTTTTTTCAATGTTTTATAATTACAAGAAAAACGCGCCCGGCGCGCCGCTAAGACAATAGTAACGAGCAATACACAGCCGAGGATCGTTATTTTTCTTCATTAGTCCCTCCTCGCTTTTAACGACAGCGCATTTCCCTTATAATCCATCTCAGCGGCGAAATCCACCCTCTCGTGCCCTCTTACCAATTAAAAAACTTTAATCACGCCTTTCTAAAAAAAAAAATCTATACACACAATAATACAAAACTATCCCTCCACGGAAAAAAGCCGAAAGAAAGAGGAAAAACGCGCGACCTCTGCTCCACATTGCATTTTCGCGATAATCACTCGGCGAAAAAGCGGCGCGCGCGCGCTGCGGAATCCTTTTCTCCCATTCAGAGAGCGCGGGGCTCGCGTCACTGGAGAAGAAAGAGCCTCTCCTCTCCCGGCTGTGCGCGCTACTCATTGGGATCTCCGAATATCTCGCGAAGAGGCGAGAGAGCGCGCAGTTGGAGCTGCTTTGGCGGCAGGCGGATTCGTGGGATTGGGAACGAGTTGAGCTGGAGACGCTCTGGGGACGTTTTCGGGGAGGTTAGGAGTGGATGAAAGAGATGGATGGCGGGTGGGATTTTTTTTTTTTTTTTTTTTTTTTTTTCGTGGTTT
>JAPYZA010000666.1:0-26741 GCA_030522685.1 Eupelmus azureus | reverse complement strand
CATAATAATCGCAGAACCAGCCGCTTTCTTATGTTGTGCCACACTAGCCTGGGACGTACAACGCGAGGTTCAAAAACACGCCAGCAGCGGATACCGGCGGCGCCGCGCGCACATAACGGTCGCCTCAGCTCCACGAAAATGCGCCGGGGATATATACACATACGCTCTCGCCAGACACGCACAAACTCGGGCGCGCGCGCAGATGCCGACAGGCTATGGGCTGTGGGGGTGGGGGGAGAGAGAAGCGTCCAAATGGCGCGCGCGCAGTGTCCGCGTGTGTTTCGGCTACGCGCGGTCGCTAAATTTAAACTCGAGCCGCTGAGGATTGCTTATGTTGGATGATTTTAAGGGGGAGGATGGGTTAAGGGGGTTTCGGTTGGGGTGGAGGAGGTTTTGAGGTTGGGGAGGGTGTGGAAGGGTTTGGGGTGGAAATTTGGATGGGCGAGTGGGTTTGAGGTGGGAAAATGGGTTTTTGCGATGGATATGTGGGTGCGCTCGATTGGTAAGGTTGTTAGGGCGAAGGTTGCGTGGTTATCGGCTGAGTGATTTTGCAAAAAATTTCTGAAGTTTTAAGTTTGTTGTTGAAAAGTTATTTAAATAAGTAGACTAAAGGTTGGTTTTACGTTTTAGTTTAAACGTTGGAGGACTTTTTTTTTATAATCTAAATTTTAATGCAAACAATATTACGATTGTTGATTTTTATTATTATAAACATAATAAATATTCTTTTATTAAAAACTTAAGACTAATGTAAAGCTTTGTAAATTTACAATATAAAATCCTTTAAAAGCCAGAAGAAAACAACCGAGATAAATTTGAAAAGCAGACGAGCGAACCAAACGAACAGACCCGCTCCAGAGTCGTGGCAAGGCTAAACGCACGCGCCTTAGATAATAAAAATCCACCCCGTCGGCCGTACAGTTCAGACTGTAGAGCGCGACACACACAGCAGTCTCCGTAAGTGCAATGGCAATCTAATTAGGTGACGTTAAAGCCAGAGACGGATTTGTATTTTCCCGCAAGTGTTTTTCGGCAGGAGCCGAAAAAATTGCCGAAATGGCTCTGCGAAAGGTCAAGGGAAACTTCGAGCGGATGTTCGACAAGAACCTAACCGATCTCGTTCGAGGAATTAGAAATAATAAGGAGAACGAGGTGAGCGATGGGAGTCTGGTCTTGTGGGAGGTTAACGCTTAATTCGATTTTCTCGGATTTTTAATGATACTCGGCTGATCTGTCAGCTGGCCCTTGTCCCCTGGGTCTGCGTTATTGAGACTCGGGTTTTTTGTGTTTTGATGATTTTTTTTAGTGGATTGGTTTGACTAGTTGTTGCAGAGTTTGTATAACATATTTTAGGAGATGATAGCATCTCGATTTATTGAAAATTTTTGTGTTTTGGGGATTGCTATTAATATGCTGCTTTTGGTTTATTTTATATGAGAATTTTTAGGGTTTTTCAAATAATGCTCCTAAATATTATTGAATTACACATTAGTCAAGCCTTATAAGTTAATAGTTGAGTGATATTTTAATCAATGATTTTGGAGTAATTAGTTTTAATAGTAGATTTGAAATTATAAAATAATTTGTTAATGAGAATGATTTTATTTTAATCTTATATTTTTTTATAATTATTCAAATGATAATAATATTTTTGATGCTTTTATTTTTACACTTGATTTACATTATGATATAATTTGTTTTTATTTTTAGGCAAAGTATATAGCACAATGTATGGAAGAAATAAAACAAGAATTAAGGCAAGATAACATAGCAGTGAAAGCTAATGCAGTGGCAAAGCTCACATATGTATGCATTATAAATTTTGTATATTTCTAAACAGTAAAAGTATAATTAAAAAAAAAACATTGTTAAAATCTCATTTTACTTATTTTCTAGCTTCAAATGTTGGGTTATGATATTAGCTGGGCTGGTTTCAATATCATAGAAGTCATGTCTTCTTCAAAATTTACATTTAAAAGGATCGGATATTTGGCTGCTAGTCAGAGCTTTCATATGGAGTCTGAGGTAGTATATGCTTGTTTTAAATAAACATTTTTAATTTTTTAAATAAAACTAACTTTTTATTACAGTTATTGATGCTAACGACCAATATGATACGCAAAGATTTAAACAGCTCAAACCAATATGATGCCGGATTAGCTTTAAGTGGTTTATCGTGTTTTGTTAATCAAGATTTAGCTAGAGATTTGGTTAATGATATAATGACTTTATTAACTTCTACAAAGCCTTATTTAAGAAAAAAAGCTGTTTTAATGATGTATAAAGTATTTCTTCGATTCCCAGATGCATTAAGGCCTGCCTTTCCTAGATTGAAAGAAAAATTGGAAGATCCAGACAGTGGAGTACAGTCAGCAGCAGTAAATGTAGTTTGTGAATTAGCTAGAAAAAATCCAAAAAACTATTTAAGTTTAGCACCAGTGTTTTTTAAATTAATGACAACATCCACAAATAATTGGATGCTCATAAAAATTATTAAATTGGTAAGTTCTCTATTTTATAGTTTTTTCTTAAATTTTTGGTTTGCTATTGAACAATTTTAAATATTACCTATTAACAGACAATGTTTCAATATTTGAACATCACATGTTTATTGTATACTAAAAACTTAGTTTGAATCATTATTTTAATCTTTTTAGAAAGCTATTATTACCAATCTTCTAACTATATAATTTGTTAATTCACAAAAATATAACAATTTCAGTGTATTTAAAATAAGTTTTTAATATTATTTAAAAATTTGTTACTTTAATTTAAAAAAAAAACAGTTGAGTAAAATTTGTTTCTTTACTGGATGTGTAGTTTTCAACAATAACACTGATTGAGCCAAAAATGGGCCGCCGGTTGACTCAGCCACTAATTGATCTGATATCAAGGTTTCAGTGATCATTGATTTAATATAAATAATAGTAGTGCTATTATTTATCTAATCTAATTTTCAATAGCTTTTGAATAGAAAATGCTGTTAATTTTTTACCTACACAAATGACAATCAATTTATGTACAAACATAGAATTCAAAGCTAGAGAAACCCTTGCTGAGATTATTTTTAATATTTGCAGTTTGGCGCATTGACACCTCTAGAACCTAGGCTTGGCAAAAAATTGATAGAACCGCTAACAAATTTAATACACAGGTACTTTGTATATATAGATAATTTATAGTATTTTCAGAATATAGACTATAACAAATTTTTTGTATAAAACAATATAGGAATTAAACTCATTTTTATTTTTTATTTTGCTTTTCAACCTAATTTTTTTATAGTATCCTAGTAAATATAGTTTTTATTAGACTATAAAACCTATAAAAAAAATGTTTTTGTTAAAATTCAGCAACCAATTTTTTCATTTTAAACATGCATTGCTTATATAATAGAAATTATACAAATTTAGACATAATTCATCTTTTGAAAAATTTAATTTTACACTCACTTTTTCATCTATTACAGCACATCAGCTATGTCTTTACTGTATGAATGTATTAATACAGTCATAGCAGTGCTGATTTCAATATCATCAGGTATGCCAAATCACTCGGATTCAATTCAGTTGTGTGTACAAAAATTAAGGATACTCATTGAAGACACTGATCAAAACCTAAAATACTTGGGACTGTTGGCAATGTCAAAAATTTTAAAAACGCATCCAAAAAGTGTGCAGGCGCATAAAGACCTCATAATGCAGTGTCTGGATGATAAAGATGAAAGTATAAGATTACGAGCTTTAGATCTTCTTTATGGAATGGTGTCTAAGAAAAATTTAATGGAGATTGTTCGAAAATTAATGGTGCATATGGATAAAGCTGAGGGTACAACGTATAGAGATGAGTTGCTCTCAAAGATCATTCAAATATGTTCTCAGAATAATTATCAATTTATCACTTATTTTGAGTGGTAAGATTTTTTAAAAATAATTTTTATTTTTTTTCTATACTAGAAGATTATTTTTATTTCTATATTAAAAGATTCATGCATTTCCAAAATATAAATGAGATTCTACTTTAATAATTGTCTTACTATTTTTATTTTATCTGCTTAAATATATTTCAATATTTCTAAAATCTATATTTAATAATTTTTAATCTTGTAAAAATTAATTATTTTCATAATAGGTACATATCAGTTCTTGTTGACTTAACGCGAATGGAAGGAACGAAACACGGCCAATTAATAGCGACACAGTTATTAGATGTAGCGATTCGCGTGCAAGCTATAAGGAAGTACGCAGTACAACAATGTGCAATATTGCTTGAGAACGCATGTCTTTTGACGGGTCAGCCAAGAGCGACTATGTCTGAGGTCCTTTATGCAGCAGCCTGGATATGTGGTGAATTTTCGAGGTCAGACATTTACGTTTATAATTCTTCGTTTAAAACTCAACATATTTCATTAATTGATTAATTATTTTACATTTATTATATTTTATATTTACAGTGAATTAGATGATCCTATGGCGACATTACAATCAATGCTTAAACCTCAAGTATCGAGTTTGCCAGGTCATATACAAGCTGTTTACGTCCATAATATATTAAAATTAATTGCTGCTATCCTAAGCAAAACTGATGAGACTGATGAAGATACTTTGCAACAGGTAAATTTTTTAAAATAATATTTATTTATACATTTTTATAAATGTTTTAAAAACTTATTGATATCCTAATTTTTATTAATACTATTTCCAGATTACTGATTTAAAAGAAAAAATCTTAGCATTTGTTTGTAGTAGTGATTTGGAAGTTCAAGAAAGATCAAGTTCTGCGGTAGCTTTACTTGAGTGTTTGATAGAAAATCCAAGTTTAGCCAAAGAAATATCTGAGGCTTTTGTTGGTGAACTAAATCCAGTTGCTCCCAAAGCTCAGAGAAAGGTAATCTTTCGTACATTGAATGGTTCATCTACATAACTTAAAACGACTGTTTCGCGAAATAAAAAAATAATATTTTTAAGTGAACTTTAACAAATTTGAATAAAAGATTAAAAATATATAATATTGTTTAATTACAGGTGCCAATACCAGAAGATTTGGATCTTGATTCATGGATCAACGATCCTCCTTCTGAAAGTTCAGATTCTGAAGATATGGATATGAATGAAATTTTTGTGAAGAATGAAAAAGTTAGTGACAATTATAATAAGCGTCAGTCGTATGAACCAAGTGCAGAAGAATTGGAGATTAGGCGAGAAGCAAGAAAATTAGAACAGCAAAATAATCCTCATTATTTGAAAAATTCTACATCTTCTCACAAGAAAATTTCATTTTACGATAAATCTGCCAATAACGATGAAGATTATGAAAACATTCCTATCGCTGAATTAGATATCCCAATATCACTTAAAATTTCCGACACAAACAAATATTACGAAATGAACCGGACCGAAGAATTAGGTCGTAAACGTCATAAGAAAACTAGCAAGAAGAAAAAATCTCGAAAAAGTAATGACTTAAATAATAGTATTTTAATAATAAGACAGGAAAATGCGATCTTTCACTCGGAGTGTGATCCTCGCGTATAAGGACTGGCGAAGCCGATCCGAGTATTGTGCGATCATCCGAGGCTGGAGATCGCTCCGATTTTATGATGAAAATTATTTTTCAACATTAAAGCTGTAAAATTCATTTTTTCGAGTTTATATTAACCCGTAAAATGCGATTTTCCAAACAAAGCCGGAAAATTATTTTCGAGTTGCACAATTAATCCGAAAAAATGAATTTTCCAGCCTGAATGCTGAAAATACATTTTATTTAATGTAGGATATAAATAATCTACCCTTACATATATATTATTGCAGCTAAAAAATCTAGCAGTTCCGATGATGATGGATCTTTCCCAGTACAAATTGTAACTACAAATGTAGAATTGCCACCAGGTGCTGCATTGAGTGATAGTGACGATAACGACTCAAAGGACGTCAATGATCCCCATCGAGCCCTTAATATAGATCTTGACTTACCTTTGCGGGAGGATGAGCGGATACCTACAGTGCAACATCGAATACCTGATACTCATATTATTCATAGTACATCTGATAAGACTGTTAATAAACCGGAAAAGGTAATATAGTATAATTTTATATATGTTTATGAAAAAATTAATTATTATATGGCTAAATTACGTGTCCTTTTTTTAATAGGGTCATAAAAAACAAAAAAAGAAACATAGTTCTAAGGAAAAAAAAGGGAAGAGTGAATCGAAAAATAGTCAAGACATTGATTTATTAAATGTAGCGGAACCAGAGGACGAACCAAGAACGGAAGAATTACTAACCGAAGAAAAAAGCGCTGAAAGTAAAAAATCTAAGCGTAAAAAATTAAAGAACAGCAGTAAACAAAAAGAAGATAATACAAGTTACGAAAAAATTGGCAAGAAATCGAAAAAGGGCAAAAGTAAAAAAAATAAAGAAAATCAAGATTACGAAGAAACTGCCGGAATTTCCACGCCTTCTAAAGAAATTTTGCCAAGTAGAGATCTTAACTTTGATACAGAGACTCCTATCTCTGATCAACCACCAGCTACTTCTAAAGAGTTGGCTCAAGATAAGACTGTAAAAGTTCTCTACGAAATAAAACAATTAGAACACGATACAACTAAAATTATTTTATTAATTTTGTTCATTAATAAAACTGAAAGTGTAGTGAAAGAATTAGTGTTTAATGCAATGGATACTACAGCTTTAAAACTAGAACGAAGGGTATGCAAAGATTTTATTCTAATTATCTTGTATATTACATTTACTATCATTTTGCAAATAATTATAACTGCTAATTATATTTTGCAGCCAAAAGATGAAGATGGAATTAAAATGAATTTCCAACTACTTCCTTTGAGTTCCAATGAAGCGCATGTAGCGATTTTAGTTTCTGATGTGACTTTTGCTCAGAAGCTGCGTGGTACTTTGACATACATGGTGCAAGACTCTAGCAGTACAAATCATGAGAAACTTGATTTTACGTTACGTTTACCTTGTAGCAGTTTTATAGTTGGCCGCATTTCGCATAATGACATTCTTACCGAATTATTAAAAAGCGGTCAACTTTTACACAAACTAAGAAGTGAAGTCACTGCATATAAGGATTTTGATGGCGTGCTGAAAAGTATCTGTAGTGAATGTCACCTTACTCTTGTAGAACAGATAGATGATACAGCATCATTGTATGGACAATCTCTTAAGGGACACCACGTCTGCCTTTTAATTAAACAAAATGTAAGTATATTTGAAAATAACATCATTATATATAAAATATTTAGAATAAACAAAGTTTCAAATTACATGTAAATTGTTGATAAACATGCGATCTGAGTCATTCTTTATTTCTTCCCGTGGTGTATATACTTTTTTTTTTTTTTTTTTATACTATACTTGGGCCGAAAATGACACCGGGAGCGAAAATGGTACTTTAGGACGGGGTATGGTGAAACAGTATTTTTTTTGTTACATTTATGTGTGTAGACGGATAGAGGCGCTTAATAGTGACAATGTGGAAGTTATCAATTCATGTGAAATTATCAATGAATTAGATAAATGCTGAAGGTAAAACATTGCTATTTGAAAGCAGAAACAAAATTTAGTCTAATTTTCTAAAACTGTCTCTTAAATAATTTTCGCCAAAGTATTTATGAATAAAGTATACAGATCGGCAAACATTTTAGAGCTCATCAAAAACGATTTTTTTAAATATTTAATAAAAATAACATACTTTGCCAAGTAAAATATGATTTTAGATTTATTTAGTTCTTTCATACAGTTTTGAAAATGATATATTGTTTCAATGTAATCTATTTTTGTTACAGTCGACGACAAATACATTGGTAATTGAGGGTAAAAGTGATAACAATTCACTACTTTCAGAAGTTCTTGGCGAGATAACAAAAATCTTAACATAAGGATATTAAGGAAACAGATGTTTGTTATGGTTTATTATATATAAAAAAAGTCTTAACATAAATATTAAAAGAAAATTAACATCTGGCATATTTTTGCTGTAGGATAAACAACTTTTTTAATATATATATGTATTATAAATATATACAATGAAGACCATTGAACTGATGTAAGGAAACATGTAAAATATGATGTTAATTACTATCAACGGTGTTTTGCCGTAATAGGAAAGTATTTCTTCGCGATAAGTCCTTATTCAAAAGTTCCATTCCATTAACGTAAAGACGCCTGGTAGTCAATACTGTGCATATATTATTTGTTGTATAAGTTCAAGGGGTACTGCAATTATTAAAAACTTTTGCAAAAAGGTTTGATAAGAAAGCGTTCGAAAACGAAATTGTGAAGAAGAAAACTTGACTAAGATTGTTACCGAGAAGGCAGAAGATTATTGGAAAAAAGTTAATGGATTTATGATGAAATAAATTTTTATCAAATATATGCTGTGCAGTTTATATAAATATTCATAATTATTTGTTATGAAAATTTTAAAAGTTATTTTAATTTTTCGTCTGAAGCTTTGGACGTTTACAGTAATGAGATTTATCTTTTGTAATCGATATTTATTGGTACAATTATTCTATAGGAATTTCTTTGTTAAATAAATAATTTCCATGTTTACAACGAATTTTTTTGTAAGCGCTTTATATACTTATAGTTTCAACTCGTTTTTAGATATTTAATTTTTATTGTTTAGTTTTTAATTACTATAACTACTTAATAACATTTTTTGGCTTAACAAGAAAAATATTTAAATTTTTCTTGGTTTATTGCATGTATAAAATTATCTTTAAATCATTATATATTTTTATAATACAGAAATATGTTTATTTCCGTAATGGAAAAGAAATATTGATTGTCAAAAGCTACTAACATTTTTTAATAATTGTAGAAAAAATCATGAAAAACTAAATAAATACAATTTTTTTTTATATTTTAGATTTTGTTGCTTTTACTGTTTATTTCTTAACTCATTAAAACAAAAAAAGTGTAAATATCTAATGCTATTATTAAGTGCAGTTTTCCAGAAATTAAATAAACTATAAAAGTTGTCAGAAAAAATTACATAGTAAAGGATTGTTAAGAATGATGATGGATAATCAACATTTTTATATTCATATTTATAATAAATATGTGTAAATTTTATTTAATTCTTTTGATTAATAAAATTTAAATATAATGAATGAACCAAAAAATTTTGTTATTATTATAATATTATTTTTTATAACATATGCACGATTTTCGCGTTTTCGATACCTAAAATGTGGGTCTAAAGTGACCGTTTTTGGACCGGCGTGTCGCAGCGGACGCTACAGACTTTTTATGTATGTGTATATATCTGTCTATATTATAAAAAGATTTTGCCGTCGCCGTGTATACGAATTTCCGAGGCCTCCCTTATCTCCGAAACTAGCCGTTAATTTGAAGGGTTTTTCCTTATTTTTCACTTTTTAACGCTATTTTTCGACATTTTTACATTATTTTCTTTGATTTGAGGTTGCTTTTACGAAATTTTTGTTTAATTTTTCGAAAATACTCCCATATCTCCTAAAATAGCCGTTATTTAATACGGTTTTACGTGATTTGTTCAAGTTTTAATGTTATTTTTCGATATTGTTAAGTTATTTTCCTCAATTTGATGCTATTTTCACTATATTTGGGATATTTCCGACGATTTTGCGCATAAAATTGACTTTGGACATCCCTGGGTGGTTATTATCTGTCTTAATATACGTTATTTCGAGGGGTTTAAGTGATTTTTTTATTTTTTAACATTATTATTCAATATTTTTACGTCATTTTCCTTGATTTAACGTTATTTTTATGATATTTTACGATATTTTTGATTAATTTACCGAAGAGGCTCCTATATCTCCGAAAGTAGTCGTTATTTTTCTTAGGGTATTACATTTTTTTTTCACTTTTTTGTAATTGTTGACGTTTTTACGTTATTTTACTTTATCATAGTGCACTTTATACGCAAAAATTTGATTGAGTCCCAAACTTTCGAATAAATCGATAGATTTGTCAGGGTTCTTAAAAGTCTATAAAAAATCTCTTAAAATTAGGACATGTTTAATAGAGTTCCATAAAATTTTCATAGTTTTTCATTACTATATATTCCTATTGGCAAAAAAACTATTCTATGAAAAGTTTTGAAAATCAATGAAAAATTATGAATATTATTGAAAATTACGAAAAACTGTAAAACATGTTCCGAATTCAATAATTTCTTGTAGTTTTTCATCAATATTCATAATTTTTCATCGATTTTCTTACATAATAATGTCTGGCAGGAATAAACTAACTAAACTGTAACAAGTAAAAATAATCTTTTATCTATCAATCATTTAATTAATGAAAAAATGAAAATTCTGTGAAACATGTTCCAATTTTAAGAGATTTTTCATAAATTTTTCATAAATCGTAATATTTTATAGAATATGTTTCTTCTGGGATACTTACAAATAAGAAGAAAACTACTTTTTTTCATTTTTACTCAAAAAATCATCAGTGTGAACATTTTATTTTTACATTAAATTAAAATACAAACACTTGCAAACTTACAGCGAATTTACCTATAAAATGTCTAAAAGATTTTTGTATAACTTTTTATTAGTTTCACATTAACTTACATGTGATATTTACATATCCATTTTTTAAAACTTTGAATTTAGCAAAAAAATAAATTGTTTTCCTGTTTAAAAAATCATGTGATAAAATCATATGACAAAATCATATGGGTTTAACAGAATTCATATTAGGCTTTCGCCTATACTTTGCATTTATAAAAAAAACAATCATTATAGTAACTAGATAATTTTATAAATAATTAACGATTTATGCTAATCTAAAAATAATTTCTATTACATTACGTGACAAACATAATATTTGGAAATTCATACTGATTCATTAAAACTATAAATCAACATTTCAAAATTAACATAAGATTAGATTTGATAAAAAGAAGTTGTTCATAAAAATTTTTTAATTGTTACTCTTAAACGGATCCACATTATCTCTACCACAAACATTAAAGTCGAAATTAATGATCCTATTAAGTAAAAGATTATAATTATTTTATTCGATTCACTTTTATCTTTCTTTAGATGATATTTTGAATGGAAACTTGATAATTTGACTTCTTCGAATTTAAATATATATTTTTGTTCGAAAGCATAAGTTTCAAGATCCTTAAGATCCCAATGTTCTAAAAGTCCTGATTCAAACAAACGCCGTAAAAGCGTATCAAAACAGTGTACGTATGGAGACATTTTGGAGTGCCTTGTAGAAATCCAGTTATAACTTACTGGTTCTTCGGTAAAAGTTAAGATCCATTGTCTATGTTCAGTTTCTCCAAAATTATTAGATAAGAAGATTGCAGGAGTTATATCAGCAGTACAGCCGTTGACGTTTGTGTTATCTTCCAGTAAACGCCCTAAACATTGTTGTAGTTCATCATATTTAAGTACAATTGCGTTAGACACTAAGTTTTTTAGACTTGTAAAATTGCTGGCGAGACCAAAATCTTTTGTAAAAATAGATATGTGAGGTTTTAAGCCAGATGTAACTAAGTCGTCCAAGGTTTTTAAATCTAAATAGGTTTTTTTATTGAAATAAATCTTTGAAAATTGTTCTATCATGTTAGTTAAAAACATAAAATTTATAAGAATCAAACTAAAAAAAAAAATTCTTTGAACACTTTTACGAGGCAATTTTATTCCTACACCAATAACAGTTTTAAAAATATTATAAAACGTCCAAATTTGTCTATCAAATTTAAACAATAAAGTTAAACCATAAATAAACGTAATAGTTACAATAACATTTATTGCAAATTTAAAGATAAATGATATCTCTGTTTTATAGGTTCCATATTGTTTTACTATTATATGCTCGGATGAAGTATATAGAAGTACACCTGATTGTACATTATACCTTGTCATTAAAATATCAGATTCAGAGAAATATAAATTTATAATAAAGTCAACAGATTCTAAATGAGCGAAAAGATCATCATTGCTTTCGTCTACGAAAGAAACGTTAAATCTTTGCGAAATTTCGAGTGAAGATGTAAATTTAACATTTATTGTAAAATTTAAAAATTTCGCTAATGTTTTATATATTATAACATCTGCACCATCCATTAAATCCCATAAATTATTTGAATAATTATCATTTTTTTTGTAACATGTCATTACTTCCTCCCAAAATCCAATGTTCAAAGTAAAACCATGGAAATCTTTTAATTTATCAAAAAATAATTCATTATTAGCATTTGAAAATATGTTTTTTCTGTAATTTCTAGATAATGGATTATACTGATGTGTCATCATCAGGACTGATCTTTCAGGAACAAATATACTATTTATGCTATTATTTGAATAATCTTGAAAAATTTCAACTATTGTAATATATAGAAATTTATATTGCCAAGCAAAGTTAAAAAATTCTAAAATATTTAACTTACTTAATACACTAGAAACAACAATAACTAATTTGGATTTTGTAAATTTATTAACACGATCGTGTAAAAGAAGAATACAATTTATTAATTCCTGAATAACATATTTTTCATATTTTTCATTAATAAAAATAATTTTTAAACTATTTTCTTGGTAATTCTGAATTAATAAATTATTTGTACTTTTAAAAATTTGATTAATATATGTTGATTCAAAATCATTTCTCTCAACAATTTTTGCTGGAAATATATTGATTATTTCTTTGATGATACCAAGATGAATGGAGGTAAATGATGTTTTTGTATTAATAATTAATACAATTTCATTTTTTGTATAATTTTTTAAACTTTGAACGAAGTCGAATTCTTGATTAGCACTTATATAATGGCAAAATATAAATAAATTAAAATTCTTTAAAATTTTCATTAAATACATAATTATTACAAAACTGTTACGCAGATTATACTTGACAAATTTATTTTGAAAATTTATTTAGAATTTACTTTTCTTGAAAAACTGAAGTTGACTAAAATCAATATACGTAAAAGTAAAAATTTATACATACTTTTTTCTTCTATTCAAAACGTAAGTGAATATTTTTTTAATCAATAAATCTATAAATGTAAAAAAATTTTTTTAAATTGCATGCGTATGGTTATTACGTAATAAAAAAGGCTCTTTTTGGGAAAAAATCTATATAAAGTTATTAAAGTAATATTATATTATATAATTTTAAAGGTTTTTCGGAACTTAAACTTTCATAATAACTCTATAATGATCCGCTCCAAAGTTATATCAATTTAAATTCAAAGATTTATGATATGTAATGTACAAGCAATATACTGTTAAAATGCATAAATAGATAATTTTTTTTTTATATTTTTGAAGAAAGTTGATTTTTAATAACGAATGTTATTCATATTTTGCAGTTTTTAACTCAGTACTGTCTAATGGAATGGCACCATTGAAGTTGTACACATTTAGAGTCTATACATAAACTTTACACGAAGTTATTTTTGTACTCTTAAATTCTACACAAAATATTTAAAAATTCAAACATAATTTACACATGTAATGTCTACTCAGGTTAATTAAATTGTAATGTAAAACCTATAATCGATCACGTATTTAACATTTAGAATAGTATGGTTTTGCATAAAAAAATTTTGTTACAGCAAAAGAAGAATTGTTCGGAAAATCGTATTAAAATCGATCAAATACATTATTATGATTTATCTTTTTTTAATTACCTAGTTATATACTATAGGACTACGTCACATAATGAAGATCTCTGCGTTGATTGAATGGGGATAAAACAATAAAATTACAGCGTATAAGCTCTTCAATGAGCTTGGGTAGGCTATAATATATAAAAAAAAAAAACAATAAAATTGAATTATACTCAAGTATTTTAATAATTATTAAAATGAATAAATTTATACAATTAAATTATTATCCAAATATAAAAATAAATTAAGTTTTTTGGAAACTTAACTTTTTTCTCCAAGCAAGTTAAGTGTCTAGCTAATTTAATTTTTCTATACTTCAATAAATTATCTTTATTTAATTTCTATTACTTGAAAGGAAGGAAGATGGGGAAATATTTTAAAGTAAATTGCGGTTTTACTCGTTAATTGATGTTGTTTTATTTTGTATTTATGTAGAGTTAATGTTGGAGACCAAATTACTAAATCACAAATAAAAAATTCTCTTTATAAGTACAAGTGGTGCGATTGTCTTCATGAACGCGATTCGTTTAGTGACTTCAAGTAGAGTACTTATTCTGCTTTCTCGATATCTTTTGTTCTTTCGGAATTGTATTGTTAGCCATGCAGAGGATTGGTGTACCAAAGTTAATACTATTTTTATCTGCTAAACCTAAAGATTGGAGTTAAGGTGAAAGAGCTTATTAATTTATTTATTATGAGATTTAAAACTTTGATAATTGTTATCAAACATGTTTTATTAAATAATAAAAAAGTAATACTTTTAATATGATATAATAGTTTTAAAAATTTTAATTTAAATCACCATCAGCATTGAAAAAAGGGTTAAATTATTTTCTTTTAATTTTGGAAGTAAAACACTAAAAATGTAGTATTTGTTAATTAATTATGGTCAATATGAAATTTATAAGTACAGATTTACGAAATACCTTTAAATTTTTAAAACTATGTGCACACAAAATAATAATGGATTTATTTTACAAGTATTAAGAATTTAAATAGTTAAAATAATACCTTATCATTTAGTTACGGTTAAACTGTTTCACGTGCTGGACTTTATTCATCATTATTTTCAGTGAAGACGATAGCAGTATCATCATCGTCATCGCATCCATCGTCATCTAATAATAAATTTATAGATGAAATTAATGTTTCAAAATTTTCTAATTTATTTTTTCTCACAATTAAAGACTTTATTAAATAATTTGCATAAAATAATAATAATTATAAAATAATTAACATATAAATTTTTAACAATATATGATCATCTGACATATCGAAATGTACTATATTACAATTAATGATGTTAATAGAAAAAAGTATAAAGTTTAATATATGAAAATTACTTAAAATTTCTTTTAAAATAATTGATGAAATTGTCTGTACGTATATTTCAGATAATATTAAAGATAGATGTACAAATACAAACTTCACTATTTTTAATTCTTTATTTATGCATTAAATAAGCCTAAGGTACTCACAAAGCTAAAATTAAATTAACATTCATGTATTTGTTTCACGACCGCTAAAAATCTAAACAATAACGATTTAAAAAATTAAAAATATATACCTTCATCAGTTTGTTCTTCGTTATCGTTGAACTGTTCTCCGTTTTGGTTGAGCTGCGGTTCATTCTGGATGAATTGCGGTACCATCTGGTTCATCGGATGCTGAATCTGTTGTGTATCTTTTCCAGGCTGTTCTACATTATGGTTGGGTTGCGGCCCATTCTGGTTCAACTGATGCTGAATCTGTTGCATACCTTTACCAGGCTGTTCTACGTTTTGATTGCATTGCGGTACGTTCTGGTTCGCTTGCTGCTGTCCACCATTTCCAGGCTGTTCTACGTTATAGTTGAACTGTGGTACGTTCTGGTTTGTTTGCTGTTGAATCGGCTGCTTTTCACCTTTTCCAGGCTGTTCTCCGTTATGGTTGAACTGTGCTACATTCTGATTCGTTTGCTGCTGTCCTCCGTTTCCAGGCTGTTCTACATTATGGTTGACCTGTGGTATGTTCTGGTTCAACTGCTGCTGAATTTGCCTGATCATCTCTTGAATCTGTTGTTGACTTTGTTGTAGCTGTTGAATTTGCTGCTGTACCTGCTGAATATTCTGCTGTAACGGTTGAAGCAACTGGTTGAATCTCTCCGAGGCTGGTTCGAACTGGGGCGCGAATGGCTGCATCCCCAGATTAATTGGCTTCATAAGACTTTGAACTACGGAAACTACTTGCTGTGGAGTTTGACCGTATTTTGGGAATAACTGCGGTTTTGGTTGACCAATAATCGGTGGATTATAATTATTGGTCATTGGATTTTGTTGTCCATTTTGCAGATTATCCGAAGGAAATTGAAATATTGGTTCATTTGGCAGACCAATCATTGGTTCATTTGGCAGATTGATTAACGGAGGAACTCCTAATAGTTGATTAATTCTTTGTGATGCGGCTTGGCCTCCGAAGGAGCTGCGTGAAAAAAAATCGGTTAATACCAGTGAAATATAAATTTCAATACAATGTGTGTAAAGTATCACTTTACGCATTTAGCAAAATCTTAAATGCAACTTACACCCAGTGTATTAAAAAATATTATTCGACACAAGCGCGGAAATTGATTCTCGACTCAGATGATTACCAAACTTGCCTTCATACGAGAATCAACTTTTCGCACTAGTCCTTTTTATCTTTGATAAATTATATCATAAGATTGTGATGTAGTTTAAACTTATTTTTTGATTAAAAAGTCAATACTTACGCAAGGAAAAGTCCAGAACATAACAATGCGGCAAAGCCTCTCATGTTTTGAATTTTATTATGATCGGATTTTTAACTTAAAAAGAGTTAATGACCCAACGAGAGAAAACTGTTTGATGAAGAATTGCTCCTTCGATCTTCATTATAAATACCAAATGCTGCTTCATATTTTATCAACGACGGATATAGCGATCTTATTGAATTAATTGAGTTTATTTTAGTGGAAAGAAGTGAATAGCGAGGTGAATAGATAAGAGTTTGACACTTCAGAAATAAAAAGAAATAATACTAGTTTATAGAAAGGTGAATAACATTTCATTGAGTTGCTTTGTGAAACAGTGTAAATTCCTCGTATTGTCATATTTTTCAAAACTTAATATATAAAGACTTTACCTTTACTAGAAAAAGTATAAATAATTACTTCGTCATTTATTTGAAAGCTTCTTTTATCAAAAAATTCAATTTTTAACCGGAAAACATTATTTAATAATAAATTAACCGTAAATGAAAAGGTGAAAGAAAAATGACGAAATTCTTTTATAATCATTTTCATACATTATTTTATCACGTATTTTCTTCCCGCAGGTATACCTAGTATTATTATAAGTTTGCATAAATTGTATGTATTCACATACGCGTCATTATTATTTAGTAAGTTTTAAGTTCTTATTAGCTACTTTTATATTTTGTAATTTCTGAGAATATAATGTCATAATATTTTATATCATACTGTATAGTTTAAGTATGTATGTTTAAAAAAAATAAATATCTGTAAATTATTGTAAATAATTTTTAATAACTGTGAATGTAAATATTTGTATTTTTGTAAATTCCTTTAAATAACTGCTATTCGTGTCTCAAACCAAATAATTTATTCCAATTATAAATTGTTGACAGTTATTTACCGTGATTGAGTTAAATACGAAATTAGACTAAATTTTGCAATTATTTACAAACCACTTTTTTTATTATGCACTATAATAAACTTTATTGACGCATGACAATCCGTATTTCGATTCAACTACACAATAATATTATACTTTGGTGCAAGGACGAAAAATGGACCGTATATGCATTCTGCAAGCTGCACACCATATACATTTTTTATGACGCGTGTATGGATTTTCTGATTCTTTTTATATGAAAAACAGGAGCTAATATAATTTACGACGTTTTAAAGCGTTTATCACGCGTAAAGTTTATAATATGAATGTTTTTTTAAGTTTGCAACTTTAGCCCATGTATATATTCGTAAATTTTGTGAAAAAATAGTTTTTTCTAATTTAAAAAAGAAACTGTAAAATAAACAAAACACAAAATTTCTCTTAAAATTTGTATATATAGCCAAATCAATATATTTAAAATAATATTAATTAAAAATTTTCTGTTATATTTCTTTAAGTGTTAAAAAGAATGGAAATAAAAAAGCGTTCAATATATTATTATTTCCACTCATATACACACATCCAGTATATGTATAATTATAACATGATGCATATACATACATACACTTACATGTTTAAATATATGAATCCATTCATCAATCCTTTTATGATATTTAGAAAAATAATTACATACTTACATTTTGAAAAATGATAATTATTTTAACACCTTTTTTTTTCTTATAGTGCTTACACTAATTAGATTATTAACATAAAACTTATTTTAAATTAAGAGCTAGTCACTTTTACAAGCGCAGTAACAGCTTGCATATTCTTTGAATACTCTTGGGTGCACTTAACTGTACAGTTATAAGCTATTGTTCTATTTTTAGTTCAATATAGGTATTTGTCTGAGCTTTATTAAAGCTTTATTTTAAATTTTGTTTATGTTTGTTAAAAATTTAATAAAATAATGAAACAGATAAATTACGTTTTTATTCATTTTATTTTTTAAATAATAAAATATTGTAAAAACGTTCGAGTAACACCAAATCGTAAGTGAATAAATTTATAAATTTTGTGTGTCCTGTGAACAGCATGAATTTACTGCATGTACAATTTAAAACTTAAATAATTAGAAAACAAAATACAACGTTTCTAACCGTGAGCAGTAAGATTATCGAAGACTTTGGGCATAATATAAGTATCATACACCATTTAACCCAGCTGTTACAAATAACTGATTAAAAACGATTTCTAATACAGTGCTGATGGATTTATCTGATTAAAAAAGATTTAAGTGAATAAAATTTCATCCAATATTTTATCATTTTTAATCCGTTATTTTTAACAGGGAATTGTATCAAAACAATATATGAACTGTGTATATCGAGTATAAAAACTTTATTACTTTTTAAAAAAGCATGATTACATACAGGTGTATACTTTGCATACTGCAGTAGCCTGCAATTTTCATAACTTTCCCATTACCTCAGTATACCATTTAATAATAAATGAAGTTTTGTAACAAAGTGCTCGAAGTTTGCCCTTTGCTTATATATTAACAGTAAGCATATTCTTGTTTTAAATATGAAATTATTTGAACATAAAAGATAATATTATTAAAATAAGGTATGTTCATAGACATTTCGCGATTTCGAGCTATTTCCGGTAACTTCTAAGTTTTTGCAATTTTCAGCTAAACATAAAAATTTTATCCAAAGCTTTATAATAAATTTAGCGCAAAAAAATTGATACATAATTAAACAATCTCTTTCTGAAATATTCAACCTCTAAATTAAAGCGCCTCTGATCATCCATAAACAATATTTTTTTAAATATCCGAACATAAACCTTCTACAGTCCAAAACCGCCATCACGATCATCCTCCTAAAAAACCGATCCATTCCTCAAGCCCCAAAATATCATCAAACCCCGCCGCTTACGTCCACACCACCGATAAAAAAAAAATCACCGAGTAAACAAACACATTCGAACCAACGGCCTTGCACTCGAGTATACAATAACAATCATCGATCTCTCCTGGCCAGTCCACAACGATGCGTTCTATGCAGCCCGCGCTCGGCGCTCCAAAACGTACCTACCTACACATACACACTCACCTCACGCGAGTCCATAGAGCGCAGGTTCGTTCCATATACACACACATGGCACCTACCTATACACACACACACAGCTCCCTACCCACAGTGCGCGCAGGTGAGAGAGAGAGAGAGAGAGAGAGAGAGCGGGGCGTTATCCGCGGCTCCTCCCGAGGCATCTACAGTCACGCACACACCTTCGCCGAGCGGAGAGCCAGAGCCAGCAGCCCACGTCGAGAGAAGATCCCGCGCGCTCATCTACAGAGCTGCAGCGCCCCGACGAGCTTCCTGGCCCCTGCGCACGCTGTCATGAGACAGCCGACCATCTCAGGTTCATAACGCAGGTGAGTAGCTCTCGCGCTGGCGGCCGAGGAAATATCAGCGGATTGACGGCAGTTGCGCGCAGCTACGCGCCTGGGATATTATACATACACTTTTACCTGTGCTCTGCATACGTATGCGCCTGGCAGCGCGCGTCTGCCCGTGTTTCCAATACGGGATCGACGACGATTTCTCCCGAGCGATCGCGTAACGCAGGTGCACGATCGAGGTATATGCGTGTATAGGTGAGTTCGCTGTGGGCGCGGATGCGCGGACGGTTCGATATTCGTTATTGTTGTTTTGCAAAAAACCGCGCGGAGCTGCGTGTATATACTGCGCACACCTGCGCGAGAGAGCACCAGGTTGAAGATCCACGGAGGATGCGTGTGTGTGTGTAGGTGAAGGAAGAAGCGCCGGTTCGTACCTGTATGTATATACGTAGACACTCGGGTGTGTAGCCGCGCGAATTCGCGTGCGTCGCGCTTATTACATTTTGTGTCCCAAGATTCAATCGGCGAATATATATGTGGTTATTGACTCTCCCCCCAAGAGCGCGCGTCTCGCTCCCGAGTTTCTTACATATGCACTCTCGCGTGTGTGGGAGAAAGAGAGCTGCACGCGCACGTCGCTCTCTCTGCTCTCTCGTGTCTATGCTGGCTCTCGCGTTTCTTCTATTAACTCTGCTTTGTTGCTCCAACTGGGGCTCGCTTTGATCAAGACAGATTCAGAGCTGTTGTGTGCCACTCTTCAAGAGCACTTGAACTGCTACCGCTGGAGAATGCAGCAAGGGACTGTGATTGATTGATTTTTTGCATTCGTGTTAAGTGTGGGACTCTCTGTGTCAGCTTGTGCCTTCTAAATTTAGATTGTTTACTTTTGTATGCAGGATGAGGTTCGGGCTCAAATTGAAGTCAGTTTTTATTGATTTATGTGGCTTCGCTCTTGTGATTGAGAGATTTTAATGATCAAGGACTTGCTTTGACTTTGTATTTTTAAGAGAAATTATTTTCTGTATGTATTTTGGAAAGGTTGAGTTATTACTGTATGGGCTTTAAAATTTTATACTATTAGATTTTTAATTGTTTTTTTATTGTTTCAGAGGTGTAAACCATGAGCTTACCAACACCAGAAGATACTACTGATAATGCAGCTGCCATCCGTCCAGGTGTACAAACAAAAGAATGGGTAAAGTTTGAGGAGGATGCAGCACCAACAGCTTCATCCACTCCAAAAAAAACTGATAATGCAGAAAAGCCAGAAACAAGCATTCCAGCTCTCATTAAACCAGAATCTGTGACAGTCGATGTTAGTAAGATTAACAAATCTTTGGAGACTGGAGAAAGCGAGCATAAGAAAAATGATAACTACAGTGGAGCTGTAATAACGACCAACTCTGTTCAAATCAATTTAGATCGATCTGGATTGAATCGTTCAGTAACAAATGAGGGTCCAGAGCCTAACTTGCAGCCATCTGCTGCAGGTGTTTACAATCCCAAAAGTGCCTCCTTAAAAACTATAGATTTGAGAGATGCCTCTAATGGCAGAAATGTTATAAGTACTCCAATTGGTAATATCCGACAAGGTTTTGCCAATGGAGACACTATTGTTACACTTTTACCAGTTAACACCAAGTGGCCTTGGATTACTCCAGCTAGGTTTCGACCAGAACTTGTACCTGAAGAGTTAATGGCACAAGGATTAACAGTTAGTATCTAAAATTTTATTTTAATTATCAACACTTAATATAATTTAAAGATTACAACATTTTTATACTTTAAAATGCATTTGCATTTGAGTTAATATTTCACTATCTATACAGAATTTATTGTTAATAGCCATAATTTTTAATTAAATGAATTGTAAAAGAAACTATTGTAAAAATATATTTGATTTTTAATGTTTCAGCTAACAGTTGAAGATTATGTGCACATAATGGAACTCCTTGTAAATGATGTTCGATTCAACATGTACAATATTTGCTACAAAAGGATCCTTGTAGTTTGGATTTTTACTGCATTTGTGGTTTTATTAGGTTTATTATTCTCAGGAGTAACAGGACTCACATTATTCGGCCTAGGAGTGATGTGGTTGATCCTAAATGCTGCTGCCATATTTTTTTGCATGTTTATCAAAATCAAATTAAACCATAATCTTGAGAAGTGCATGGCTCAAGTGAATAAGCATCTTCTACGGCATAAAATTTTACTTGGTCTTGATGACAGAGGAAAAATATCATGTCATAAAGTCAACTTATGCTTTATATATTTTGACACAACTGATTGCATTGTAAGTAATAGAAAATTATATTTGTTATTTTATTCTATTATGAATGTATAAACTAAGCTCTTTACTAAACTATGTTCTAAAACTTATATATAGACAGATTTCACAAAACTAGTTCAGATGTTATCAGTACCTTCTAATAATTTAACATGATCTCATCATACACGTCATTTCTCTAGCTACTGTTTTCCTCGCGTTTCCTAGTATTCAAATTACGCTTTTTTAGAAACTTTTACAATCATAAACATAGTTTGTATTTGAAAATTTTGAAAGGTTAAATAAAATACTTATTTTATGCATAGTTTACTTATGCTTATTTTAGATTTGTGCTGATTTTATTTTTTTAAACAATTATAAATTTTGTTTATAATATTTTTTGTAAATATTAAATTTAATAAACAAACGAGATTAAAATGCACAACCTTTGTTACAGAAAAAATTACAAGAGGTAATTGAGCGAGAAGAGCGTGAAGGTAGAGTGATCAGCAACGACGAGAACTCGAGATCTCGACGCCAGCATGAGCTGCAGCAGCGTATGGACATCGACGACAGTGACATCGTCATTCAAGGCACGACGACCACGCGAGTGTCACGTAAACAGGTTTGTGAATTACATAAAGCTTCCTTTGCATTATTTTAATCGCTTTTGTCCCGTGCTAATCGTAAGAGCAAGATGATAATTTTTTGAAACTTGTTCTGTAAATAAATAAAAACGCAAAATAATTTTTTTATTGTTTCTTCTGGCTTATTTAACACGCACTATTTTTCATAATTTAATAAATTTGGATTGTCAAACAAATTTGTTTACAATTGTAGAAATGTCTAAAAACAAAATCAGCATATCATATTTAAACATTTTTTTAAAAATCAGCAACCAATTCAAAACTTCTATTTTCATGAATTTGTACGAAAATTTTGAAATTTTTAGCAACACATAACATTTTTTATTTTTGTAATTAGATACAAAATTATCGAATCGTTTTGCTTTTTACTTATTTATTTGAACACTGGCTTTAAAGCAGGAAAGGTCGCATAAATTATTTTAAAAATAAGAATTTGTTGTGTTTTTTATAACTGTAATTTTTATTTTCGACGATTAGTGTAAAATATTATTCGAGTACGACATTTGGCCGGTATGATCAGAAGTCTTTCAAGTTGAAGCCTATCATGATTAAAAATGATAATGTATGCACATAATAATTAATCGCTAAATTTAGTTTACTTAACTATAGATCAATAAGATCGAAAGTGGATACATTTTCAAATTAAACTACGTTTTTTGAAAACAGAAAAATTTTATCCGAATATAAAAACCTTCAATTTTCTCGGCTGTTATTCAAAGCTTTAAGTATCGCTCTTGCCTTTTCTATCAAGTTTAAATTATTCGAAAAATCTTCCGCAACAGTAAACCTGCACAGCAAGTCTTATTTTTAAAGTTCTTCTCTCCCGGAAAAAAAAAAAATTCACATATGCGTCCAGTCCTGGCAAGAAGCTCGCCTCTCGAACAACGGCCAATGCCTGAATTCTCATATATTCGTTTGACTTGTGCTGACAAAATTAGAGCAAAAGCGAACAAGTATTCTGCCGCTACGCACAACGCTGGGCGAAGGACTACTTGCGCCGACGCCTGGACTGGACAGTCGACGAGGAAGGTGGAAATCCTTCTTCGCCCCGGCACTTGTCGTCCGGCCTCTGCCCATGCCAGTATATTGAGGAGTGGTTGCGTAATAAGAGCCACGTGCAAGGACGCGACTTCTGTCCACGGTGGAGTAGTTTTCTTAGGGACAGGGGCATTTGAGGGGAAATTTTCGGCCGATGACGGCGTCGTTTAGGAGCGAGCATCGAGTTGACGGAAAAGAGAGCAACGAAAATGGACGCGCGTAGAGAGGCCGGCACTTTTTATCAAATACACGGACATCGCGTAGCGATGGAGCATAAGTTTTATTTTATTAGTAATCTAAGTTTTTAACACTGGAATTTTATTATTTCAACTTTATGTTTTTTTGATTCATATTTTTGTGTCTCACTTATACACTGTTGTTTTTAAAATAATTTTAGGATAAGTTTTGTTATGGATAATTTTTAAAATTAGAATACTGCATTTTAATTTTTAATAAGTTTTTACTTATATTTTTTTCCTGCGAGTCTCCATTTTCGTTGAATCACAAGGAAAATAAGAGAAAATGTTCGAGTCAACGATAATGAAAGCGCGAGAGATAAAAGCAGGAGTCGACGCGCTTTTTTATATACATAAACATATAAATATGTACTTATGTACATAGTTCTTCCTGATAATAGTTTGCTAGAATTCAGTCGCACCCGCATATATACACAATTAATGGCAATCCAATCCACTGTTACTCCGTAAAGCAATACACGCGTGCATACAATTCGCATTGTAATGCCTGTTCTTCTTTCACTTCTTCTTTTTTTTTTCTCAATGGGTCTCTTTGTATAGTAAGTCACATGCGAGTAGCCTTGCGGAGAATTTATACGACGTTATCTGCTATAGCTATCTGAGACATGTCGTAAATACAGGTATTCCGCGGTGGTAGTTACGCGCATTTTCTTTCCTTTTTATTTCAATTGTTGTGGGTATGAAATACACGCTCTTTTAGCAGATTACATTTTGTCAGTCTGATGAAATTTTTAAAGTCGCGCGGTTTGATACTTCGATAGCATTTAATATATGTAGTTTATAGAGTCTGCGCGGTATTTAATAAAAACATTCCAGTGTAGAATCAATCTTAATTGTCGGCGTTGCAAACATACAATTTTTAACCTCAGAATTGGTATTTTTAGACAATTGCATAAAGCGTTTTTTCTTGGTGCAACTCATTGGTTTTTATAATGCACTTACATAAATGATTACTTTCAGTGAGTAAGGATTTAGATAGATTTTCGGGTGTTGGATATTTTAAACTGGTTACTCTTTTAATCAAAACTGTTTTTTAAAAAGTACGTATTTTTTTAATAGTGTAGATGATGATAAAATATTGAAATTTATTACTGTTATTTTTGTTAATTATACAAGATCGAATTGCGCTAACTATTTATACATACAAGTATTAGATACTTGGAAGAAGTACTATATTATAATGTTAAAACAGAGGATTTATATATTCTTGTGATTTACTCTTTACAATTTAGATATGAATAATTATATTTTGAATATATAAATTTTACAAGTAAATTAAGTAACACTTAATCAAATTTTTACTTAAAGCAATACTAGAAAATACAATTATTGAATATAAGCATAATAATATTGGAGCAAACGTACTTACTGTTTACAGCAGAAATATAAATCGATTAGATTTTTCCTAAACTATAATATTTATAGGATAATTAAATTGAATATAAATTTTTGACTATTGAACTGTACAACATTCCGTCCATTACTGTGTAGTATTTTTCGAATCAAATTATAAATTTTGCGAAATGAAGGATTATATAATAATTGTTATATGCGATAATACACTTACCGTCTTTTAATGAGACTTTAAATTGTTAAAGAGAAATTATAATTTTAATTGACGTTAAAGAAAAGCTACCTTAGTAAAAGTTTAACGGTATTGTCGAACTGTACAACTATGTTGAGTGTCGAGAAACTTTCTCCTATGACAGAGTCGCAGCGAGGAAAGTAACGAAAAATTTTACTGTAGATTTCAAATCTATTAATAGACTAGAAAAAAATCGAAAGAAAATAAAGAGTTTTTATTTCTCTAAAAAATAATGCAATGCTGCTTTATTATTCAACTACTTCCAACGCCCTTGACGGCGCATATATAATAGCGCATTCGATATGGATTATCCCATTGAACAGTATTTTTTGCTACGGAAAACGATTAATTGTTTTTTTTTTAATTCTGATATGAGGTCATACTAAATCGGAAAATGGCGAGCATTGAATCAAAGTTTTATGTTAGGTTTAAAATTAGTGAGTCACTTCCGCATATTTGTAAAGAAATTAAGAAAAAAAGCATAAATTTATTTGCTTATCACGAAATACGTGTTTCTTTTTAAAAGTACATCGCTTTGTACAAGGCTTGTAAGAAAAATTATCGAATGCTCTATTCTATACGCGGCACAATCTTTATCACCGAGCACTCTTGCAAACCTTGCACCTGCTCATTCACCTTCACTTCCAGCATTACTCATCAAGAGGACCAGAAGCTTGTACATATAACATTAAAATGTTTTATATTTCTCTAGCAAAGAAGCATCAGAATTTTGAGGCAGCGATTAAAACAATTTTAGATAATTAATACTAACATGTGATGTGTAATGTGAACTAATGAATGCTCCTCGAAAGCAAAAGAATCTGTAAAAAAAAAAGCAAATAAACAAATAAACTGGAGATTGCGTTGATGGTAAAAGGAGCGTCTGATGTGTTGTGTTGGCAGGAGCGGGCGGAGCTGCTGCTGCTGAGGTACGCGTCGCGCTGGTCGCATCATTACGTGCGTCGCCGGCTGGACCTGGCCGTCGACTCGCAGGAGCGTAACAGAACCGGCGCACTGGGCCTCTCGGTCCAGCCGCCTCGCCACTGTATCTCTGCTCGCTGCCCCTGCCAATTCATTGAAGAACATCTTAAGTACAAGCCCAAAGGCAAGTCAACTATGTCTAACTTTTTCAAAATGCCAAACTTTGGTTTCAAGTGACGGAAATATTGACCACGGAATTTTGGATCTTATGACGCTCGCCGGCTAGATTGCATTGTATATACGTATATATGCACAGCTGATGATTTCAC
>JAPYZA010000665.1:0-49160 GCA_030522685.1 Eupelmus azureus | reverse complement strand
CTGCTCCGAAATGACGCGAGAGCGAGCTCTGCGATTTAAAGTGCTTACGGAAGTGCACTCGTCATTGCAAGGATGGGCCAAGGGCAAATTTGTTTTAGTTTAGCGGCGTCAGGTTACATTCGCTACGGAGATGTATATGGCACCTGCTGAGTCGTAAAATTTGATTTGTTTGTCTTTGACATCTTCACTCTGACTTTTGCCAAAATGAATATGCGCTAATAATTATTATACTGATACTTGACTATTCACTTGACTATTCAGAATTCGCAACAGGTGATTTTATAAATGTTCTACCCGATAAGTTATTCAATTAAAAATAATTTATTTTTAAGTTTTGAAATTCATAGAATTCATTAACCATATCCAAGCCTATAATTAATTTACGTCGTCCCCATAAAAACCACTATCGCAATCCCCCATTAGAAAGCCAAGTCCATTTTCACTTTCCCATTTGCGAAACCCCCGAGCAAACCGAGCATCCCAAATAAACTCGAAAAGCCAAGAAGCGCACAGGCCAGCCGTTTGAGCTCGAGAGCAAAAGCAAGCAAAAAACCGAGTGCATCGCACGGGTTGCGTTCCTGCACGTTTGAATCAGCATTTCGACACACGCGTGCGTGCAGTGCGCCTCAGCGAACCTGCCGCAGCGCGAGCTAACGATCTCCACGTGTCTTCCACAATACCCCGCGCGTCTACGTACCCAGCATCCTAATCAGCATCCGGTAGCTCACCCACGACCTTGTTGGCTTTTTGTTTTTTGGTGTTGATTGAAAACGCATTGGTGTGACGCGTGGCGGTGCAGAGGCGCAGGAGAATGCGGACGAGTACAGCAACGAGGTGGAGCAGCTGCGGGGCTCGGTGGCCCGCGTCGAGGAGGAGAAGCAGCGGCTCGAGACCGAGCTCGGCCAGGTCAAGGAGATGCTGCAGCGCGAGGTGACCAGGGCGGACGCCGACAGCCGCAGGAACGCCGTCATCATTGCCGAGTACAAGCAGGTATGCAAGCTAGAGAGTTATATATCGATAAACGGCGGGGGTGCAGCCGGGGGCGCGCCCGGAATGTTGAGTAAAGGCTTTTAAGAGCTTGACCTTCGATCGACGGATCCGCTGGCTGTATTGATTTTCTCGGGCCGGAAGCTGGAATTTTGAAAATCCGAGCGCCCAGAGTTTTGAGCGAGAGATTGGAGTCGGCGATGAAAAAAACCGGTTTTACACACCGCGCGAGAGCGGCGCGTTCCAATTAGCGAGCCTGTGGTGAATTGTGAGATTTTTTTAATCTTTGCTGGCCTGGAGTTAAAGAGTGATTAGTTCGGTGTAATTTAAATAGAGTAATCGCACGATTTTCTTTGTCGATCCGCGCACTTGACGCGCTCATGCGGATAAATAATGTTTTGTTATTCGGCGCTTGTGAGTTCATTAACTCTCCTTTGCGCGAAAAAACTAGGTTTATTATTCAAGATATTTAAATTGAAACCTTACGTAGGTGAAGAAAAAAATTAATCTTTCGCTCGTCGTAAATTCCTGTTTTTTCTTTTTTTTTTCTTTTTGCACGCGTATAGAAGCGGAAAAATTTCTTTATGAGCGTAATTATGATAATAGCAGTAGTTTTAACTTTAAGCTTCAATTTAATTTATTTATTACTTTAAAAGTAGTTGTTATTTTATAATTGAATCATTATTTTGCACTCTGACAAAAGTTTTATACTTCGTTAGATTTAGTGTAATTATTTTTACGTAATGAGAACAAGTTCGCATAAAGATTTTTTAACATTTCATAATTTTTACATAATGAAATTTAATAAAAATTAACCTATTATTAATTGAATAAAAAAAATTTTAACTATTAATCGGTTAAAATCTTATTTGTAAGAATGAAAATAGATAAAGCAGTGTATTTATAAGAATCAATCTATACTCTATCTTTGATCATAAATTGGCATGAACTAAGATTTAAAAATATCTGTATCAGTTCATTATCGCGAGTCGCTAACTTCTCTTGCTATAGCTTTTCTGTGTAT
Organism: Eupelmus azureus; assembly: GCA_030522685.1. NCBI lineage: Eukaryota > Metazoa > Arthropoda > Insecta > Hymenoptera > Eupelmidae > Eupelmus > Eupelmus azureus. The sequence continues at coordinate 47,149 of JAPYZA010000665.1, read as the reverse complement.
TTCCGCATAGCCGACTGTTTACATTTAAATTACAGCTATTTAAATGGTCTTGAAGAAAACACAGGAAAACGTTTAAAATTACACGTTGATCACGTTACGAAGCAATCATATCTTATCATGTAATTATTAATTACCTTAATGTTTTTTTATCCGCAGATCTGCCAGCGCCTTGAAGATGACTATAATACTGCCAAGGCGTCGTTAAGTGACTTACGCGTAAGTCGTAATTTTTTATTAATTAAGGACTGTTTGTATATTTTTATACATAGTATTGCAAGATGTGTTTGCAATAATTTTACATATGTAATTACGTATTTCTGGTATCAGAATTGTATGAATCATTTTATGGATACAACTTATTTTAAATTTAAAGAATAAATAAAGCAAAAAAGTCGACATGTTTAGTAGCAAAGTCATGAATAATAAAAATGATTTTATTACTTTCCGAAAAAGAAATAAAGTTAAAAATTGAAAAGACAAAAGATTTCAGTCAAACTTATAAATTGCAACACCTGTAAAATAAATCCCCGTAGTATCTTAAACTGTAGCCTAGGATTTTATATCAGAACTGTAATCCACAGACTAACGAATGACAATCTTAATTGAAGTGCATCAATCCGGTTTTCCTTTACAGACAAAGATCTCCAAATGCGACAAGTGCTGCAAAATAACGGAATCGAATAGCACGGCGAACGCCGCGTCGCACCCCCTGGAAAATCGAACGGATCCGATGCTAAGTAGAGCTCAGGAGCGAGTACGGGAACTCGAATTGGAGCTTGCCCAGACTAAGCTGGCGAAGGTTGAAGCCGAGTGCAGGAATCAAGTAATTATATTTCAGCTGCTTTATCGGACTCTTCGCGCTATTCGTTAACGTTATTGAAGCGCGATTCTCTTATCTTTTTCTTTTCTTTCCTCATCGGTTCACCTGAGGATCGCGACCGATGATAAAAACTTTAATAGGTTCTAAGAATGGATTTTTTTGCGATATACGACAATACTTTTTCTTAATTTTTAAGAGTCGTGCAACATAGCTTTTAGAGATAATAAAATTTCGCTGTTTTTACTGCTTGTACTCTAGTGTATTAAAAAAGTTTATGCTGTACTACGAAAAACATTTTGCGACATATGGCATTGTTCTCACGTCCTTTTTCAATTTTATACGATATTCTGCTAAAATCGCAAAACGGAAGCTAAAACCATTTTTGCCATATTTTCAGGATCTGACGCATCAGCTGCACGCCACAGCCTTGGACTTGCAGGCCGCGCGCAACAGTTGGCCCTGGCTAAGCAAGACCTTGTCAAGCATCAAAGAGGCGGCGAACAAGCGCGAAATGATGGGTGGCGGGCCTAGCGGCGCGGGCGGCGCAGTTGCTGGTATCCTGAGACGCGACAGTGCGCCCAGCGGTGAAATGCGGCACACGCTCAGCCGTGACAGCTTCAAGGAGGCCGTGTGATACTATGAGCCTCCACGGCTCGACCTCGTCGTCCTGGACATTGGCCGCCGGACACTAGTCACTGGAATGGGACTATTTCGTACCCACTGAATGCAAGAATTCGTTTCGAGCGTATAGCGGCAAGGCAAGATTGCTAAGCGGTTTCTCAACTCACTTATTCATTGAATTTGTACGGTTTGTTATCCGAATGATCGGTATGCTGCTGTTAGAATGAAGTGGAAACTACGGTCATGTACATTTTTTTGATGATTTTCTCTTTAATTTCGATTTGCTTTTGTGGTCGGTTGATAAAGTTATAGTATCATAGACTAAATAAGAACATATTGATTTGAATTTAACTTTATTAGATCTACTTGAATATACCGAGTTCTTTTTCAACCTGGGCAAATTATTTTGATCTCTGACTTTAAAGAGACCTCGTTTAAATTTATGCTAAATTTTTTCAAAAGTCTTTTCTTCTAAGTAGCTAAAAATTCAACTTTTCTGACTGCAGAGAAATGTTAGCTCTCAAGCATATTCAAATTTTTTAATAAGTGGATATTAAATGATTTTGGTAAATAGTTGTACATTCGTATACCCGACTATACGATTAATGACTGCAAATAGTTCCAGTCCTAACACATGTAACACGCTCACGCGCATAGATTTAATCTCGAGATATATACTTAATGATAAAAAGGAAAATACATTGCTGCGAATGCAATACAGCCGCGCACAGGGGATTAAATTTTTCCTTGCTTAAAGAGAGGAAAATGAAACTCAAACGAAAAATTAATGAAAGTAGGTTCAATGAGGGGGGAGCACGCTACCATTTTTTCTCCCTGGTTCAATACATCATTGAAAAGTTACAACCGATTTGAAATTATAGATAATGCCATCACGTATTCTCTTTGAATGTTTTATTAAGAAGTGTGATAAGCGTTTCTGGTGACTTACTAAATTAAAAATGTATTTTAGTACTAATAGTTACAGTATAGCAATTTATTTAAAATAATTTAATTTAAAGCCAATTAGCAATCCTGAAACTGTTGTTACTAAAATACGCCATGTAGTAAGTCTTAGTTTTTTTTATGAGAAATTAAAAAAACTAATTTATAACGTTTGAAGCATATTTAAAAATAATTGGAGATATAACCCTAAAATGCTACATTCATTTTTCACAAGTTAATCTCATTGAAATGTAAATATAACAAGCTTCATCAATTCTTTTACTATAACTTAATAAACATATAATTTTGAAATGAATTCTACAATTATTAAATATACTTTTTTATAAATTATTTTTACATTTTCTACTTATTAAATTTTGTATCAAGTATTAAAATCGTGGGCTTCTGTAGCATTTTAGGGTTTAAACTAGAAATCTAGATATTAATATCAAATTGAAGTAATATATTATAAAAGTACTTTTTAATTTATTTTATTTTTCAATGATCAGCAATTGTATAATTATCTATAAATCATTGTTATTTGATAATTTTCAAATGATTTAGTAATGATAATTCAAATATTTTCTCGAAAATTAAATGAAAAGTCGTTGGCTTAAATTCAAATTGAGCAATTTTAAGTCAAACTAAATTTTTATCATTATTCAAATATAACATAATATTTTTTAACCAGGGCTGCTTCACTACCAATAAACTCTTTGTCACAATGCACATTAATACTCGGGTAGGATCTAGGACGTTTCATGTGTATCCTGATAAAAACAATTCTTCTATCCATCAAAAAAAAAAAGATTGTGTTTGAATGAATTAGCATTTTCATTCTATTTGTCATTTTATAAGTCTAGTTGATCGATTATTGTGAAAAGTCATGAGTGGCTGTAAGTGTAGAAGAAAATCAAACGAATAACAAACATGAATTTTTTAAGGCAGCGTTTTAATTCGTCCAATAATCATTCCTATAAAGTTACATATTAGAGGCGAGTTATTGCGGTTGCGTATTTAATGTTAAACATTCCAAGAAAAAAATTATAAAAATTAGTAACTTACGTAATATATTCGTTTAATTGGCTCGAGAACTTACTGTTTTTTTTAGCGATTTTTATAAATAATAATTCTTGTAATCATAATCATTATGGGTTTTATATTAAACAGTTTCTTTTGACTTATATTTTGAAAAGATTTTCAAAAAATATATTGCAGAGATCCATATATCTTCTGTTAATTGATAGATGTATTTTTGATGATAAAAACAGTAAAGAAAAAAATTAGAGTCGTTGAAAGTTATTTTGCACTTTGAAATATATGACATCCAATGCTATTAATCACTTTATTTCAACGCTACATTTAATTAATAAATAAATTAGTATATTGTGAATTGTAAGATTTATCTTATAAGTATCACAAAAGCACTATTATTTAACACAATATGCAATACATGCAATATCAGTCTATCAATATTAGTCAATAATGTTACTTTGGTGTAAATAATAGTTAACATACACATCCACAAATGTTTTTAAAAAAACTTGCAATATAAAAATCTGTTTGTAAATTTTACATTGTGCCATAATTATGAATTGTCTAACAAAACATTATTTTAAATTGTTTTAGTCATAATAAAAATGTAAAAAAAATCATTAAACTTTTCAAATATTTCTCACTGTACGTTTATAATAATTTGATCATCTTAACTGTTTTGTTAAATTAATTTTGATAGTGATAAATATATGTTTGTTTTATATGACTAAAAAAAAATATTTGCGATTATTTAATTTTACGCGATTGCTACAGGCACATGAACAAATGATTATATAAACTTGTGTAAATAAAACATCATTGTGTAATGGGATATAAGTCGAAGTAATAAAGAAAAAAATATTGTACATGTCGTATTTTTATTTGAAACTTGTCCATAATAAAGACTAATTTCCAATTTTGGTTTTAATTTCATTTTTTACTTAATCACTATTTATTTATTTAATTAAAACCTACATAAGAAACTCTACATTATTTCTTTTGGCTAACTTTTCATATCATTTTTCTAAAATAAAATGATATGTAATATCAGTCTCAGATAAAATATTAGTGAGAGCTTAGGTATAAATTTAATTTTTTTACTTAATTTGTACAATGTCAGACTGTACAAAACGTTATAATATATAAGCTTTACTTTTGTTATTAACATTTTAATAGACTATTCATACCTCATAGAAAAATAACACAAAATTTGTTCAGTTACTACAATATAGAAAGATCATACGTACTTATAAGTACACAATAACATTTTGATTTTAGAAAGAACTTATATGATTTAACTGTGTTCTAAAAACAGTGCAAATAGAACAAATTGTAAGAGATACTTAATATGTTATGCTTTTTTAAAGACAATAAAACTTTAAAAAATATGGCATACAAAATATTAGTCTATACATATAGTTGAAGTAACAAAACTTGTTTTTAAAAATTAGTCTCAAAAAAAGGTTGTCTCGTTTTTACAAATTTAAGTAGAAGTAGAAGACATGGCATTCGATGTTATGTCAAAATAATTCTGGTTAGAATAATATTAAATAGAATTAGTGAACACATTTGACTTCGATCATGCCTGAACAATAAAAAAGATACTTATAATTATAATCATCTTTCATTGGTAACCAGAACGAATTTGTCAAAATAGTCAACTTACAAATACCTTCTACTGCATAGCACTTGACAGTGTTCACCACATATCACATAGACCACTACTACTATTTTTTTAATAATTGGTCTAAAGGAGTTCACTGCCAAAAATGCTAAATGCATTATAATTTAGCATTATAAGTGCTCATTACTAATCTCTGGAACACTTAATTTATATTTTCATTTTTAAAAGTAAGAAAATTCAATGTATAGGCTTCATCAAAAGTACATCATACAATCTGTTAATCACCTGTAAAATGATAATATTAAACAAACATAATAAATTAAGATTAAATAAATATTTACGTATTTATTTACCAAAATTTTCATTTGGAGGTAGAAGCATAGGTAAGTTTAGTCCTACACCATCTGCGTCAAATCTTTGTAATATTCTCAATAGCCAAATTGGAAAACCATTTCGCACAACGTAAATGTCGTTTTCATTTTCTAAGTCATTCTCAAGAACATTAATAAGTGGACGAAAATCATTTATATTTTCTTCAGCTTCTACGTTGTTGCCTTCTCCATCTAAATTATTATTAGCAAGATCCCTGTTTTCAGGTTCGACTAAATCAAACGCAATTCTTGCTGCATCTGCAATACTGGGAGATTCTGAATCTGATGTATGATCATGTGCTATACTTGACAAATCGTATCCAGGAGATAAATCAGGAGGTGAATTTGAATTTGGATAACCAGAATCCATGATTTCTGGAGACCAACTGTTTGGAAGGCTTTCTGGTGTATCTGGAGATATCCTTTCTAATTTTGTTTCTATTTGTTCCTGTGCTTTTAACCTAGTGTCTAAAATTTTTCCATTAAAATTTTTAGGTACTGTGCCTGTGTAATGCCTAATTTTATCTGGGCTTTCAGAACCGTTTGTTTCAGGTGAATACCCACTACTGAAATTTTTAAAAATGTTATGAAAGGTTGAGTAATAAAAATATTTTTAATAGTATGAAAGTTACCTGAAATTACTTTCAGCTGTCACAGACTCATTTGAACAAGAACTGGGATCATCAAACTTTTTATGATTTTTTTTAACTTTATCCTCTGATTTATCATTTGTACATATTAACTCCTCATTGCTACTGCTAGATGAACTTGAGCTTGAGTGCATAATTCTTTGCTTAGCAACTTTTCTTTTTTTACAAATATCTGATGATAAAATATGAGGAGAACTTGTGTATTGTGGTTCCTCAAAAGTATTATCATTTGTATTATTTATAACTGCATTATCGTTTAATTTCAATTTTTTGTTAATTTTATTTACAACAGGACTTGTGATGGTAGATTCCGAACGATAATCAGTTGTATCTTCTAAACAAACATCATTACTCAGATTAGATGGTTCTAAAAACATACTGCAAATGCTAGCACTTTTATTAGAAGTATTAATAAAATCTACTGTTGAATTTTGCAGCTTGGTTTCATTCTGTGAACTACAGGAGAAAAATGAAGTACTTATATCAGCAACTTTTTGGTCATTATTTAATAATGGTAATTGCGTTTGTTGACAAGAATTTTTTGCACTATCAGAATTTTCAGAGTCTTTAGTTTCAGAGAAACTAGAAATAGTTATAGATTTATCTACTGTAGAATTGGCTAGTTCAGTTGAGCGATTTTCAGTCTCAATATCATCCCAATATATATCATCTGGATAGATTGATGGGGTGCTGTTTGCTGCTTCTGTATTGATAGTAGCATTTTCTATATTTTGATTTTGAGGCTCTGTGCAAGGTACAATAATATGTGGTTCATTTTCCCAGTCTTCTTCATCTACAAAATTTACATCATTGTTGTAATCACGATATAAATATTCAGCTGGAGGTCCAGGAGGCTCTTCATTCCAATCATAATTTCCAGGTGGGTATTCATTATCCAAAAAGTCTTCTTCTATAAAACTATGATCAGAAAATGTTGATGGTGGAGGAACTATTACTACTGGACCATTTTCTCGATCAACAACAGTCCAATTATTATTTTCTAATATCTCCTTCAGATTATCTAATGAAACGTAATTTTTTTTCATAAGATTTGAAATTAATTGCAATGGAACTTCTTCTGCTAATTCTTCATCATTTCCAGAAAATCTACGTATATAATAAACAGCATCATCAAGAATTTTTTGTTCATCTGATCGATTGTCTATTTCATAAGGATATTCATATACTGCTACCGGATTAAAAAGACCTTCAATGCCAGGTACTTTTTCTACTTTCAAATCATGACTCTTATTAAAGACTGCCATTTGTGAACAAGCTCCAAGATCTTCAGTCCCTGGTGGACCATTGCAAATTCCATGAAATGTTACTTCATATTCTGGAAATCTTGTCACAATATTATTAGCCCTACAAATAAAAGAATTATTTTTGTACAGAATATACTAGATGAAAAAATATTAAGTAAACTAAAACATGAGTATAAATTATACTCATTAAAATTTTGAAAACATATTCTAGCTAATAAGGGTAATTAAAATGATTTCTTGTATATAAATAATATTGAAAGAAGTGAAACTTTTTTGAATAACTAAGAATAGAATTATCAAAACTACGTACCAGTCCTGAAACTGTTTTCGTGTCCATTCAAACTTATGGTCTGGATGCCTGAATCCTGTCATATTCATAAAAAGTATATTAAAATCAGCATTGGGAGTTGTGATGATTGCCACCTTTGGCCTTATAAAACCAAATATGTTATAAGGTAAATTAGTCAATGGTTCTGGATATAGATGTTCAACTCTGTACAGACAAAAACCAGTAAACAAATGTTTTTTAATCAAGAATCAAATACTATAAGTATCTCTTACAGTTCTATACAGACAACGGCATCTGTATTATCCAATAATTTGTCAGGTTGCGTAACGCTACCCTCAAGTACTTGAAAAACCAGAGGAGTGGATCTTCTGTGCAGATAATCCGCATGGAATGGTCTTGCCTTTTCCTTGTATAAATCCAAGGTAGGCCTGTCCATATCCACAAAGAGAGCCTCTTCCACACCAACCATATTTTTTAGATAAATGCAGAAGCTAAGTTCAGAGCAGCCAAAATCAACAACCTGCAAGTTTCAATATTTTAAGAAATACCGCATTAGCTTGTGAAAGAAGGTAGAAAAGAAATTACGCGTTACCTTCTTCAATTTTCCAGCGTAGCGCGGCTCAGTCAGGACATTCGCGACTGCCTGATAACGCTGTATGTAAGCTGGGGGTGAAAACTTGACGTTGATCTGTGGTCCCTCCTCGATTTCGTCGCCGGAGTAGCGACGCTTCAGGTTCACCATGTTCTTCATGGCCTTCGACTGAACGAGGTCCTCCTCTTCCTGACCCATGACGTCCTCGTCGTCGTTGTTGCTATACCGACGAAAGACGAGCTTGCCCAGGTAGTAGATTACGTGAAAGAGCACGAATATCATATCGTTCTCTGGAGTCTTGATATAAATCTTGCTCGGGCTTTTTTTCGTTAGTATTATTTTTTATTTATCTTTTATTGTCCGTATTCGAGAAATTGGCAAAGTTACGTATGAACATCTCGACGATGAGTATTGTCCTGCTTTTCTCTCTACTCTACGTTGTCTCTCGCGCACGCTTCAGGCTAGATACTGCCTGTATATACTTACATTTGCGCGCCTTTTCGCGCGTCTGTGCGCATTCAACACATGTAGTCGCGCGAGCCGGTGTGTGAAAAAGAAGTACACTATCAATCCTGTTGTATATATACAATCTCGCCTGCGCGATAAGGACAAGGCTTGGATTTCAATAAGGAATATACTTATAGGGGTGACTTTGCCCTTGGCTGACTTGTTTACCTTAGTGAAACAAAACGAAAAAATTCCAGATGCGAACTGAATCTGAATGTGAGTTAAAATCCTACAGGTATGAAACAAAAACAAAAGATTAAAGGCAATTAGCCTTAAAATTACGTCAGTATATACTTACAGATTAAGGTAACAATAAATACTAATACATTAAAAAAATTGATTTTCAAACTAAACTATCATCTCGTGCACTTTATCGTTAATATTCAGATTATATTTATTTTTATAAAGGTACCCATTCTTATCACGCGTTTGTTTTCGATGTTCATTTTCGCGCATGCGCAATGCGCAAATCGCCATTTGAGTGGGAACTTTTAAAAACGTATATATTCATTACCAGTTCTATTGTTTTGGAGCTTTTTATATTACAGTGCATCTATATCTATGTAAAACTTTAAAGGAGCGCATATCAAAATATACGTAGACGGTATAAATCAATCAGTGTTATATTTCGTAAAAGTATTCTTGAATATAAAAGTAATTTTGCTCAAAATTTTTCTAATTTTCTATTTGAAATTCATTAACAAAAAACTGTATGCTATGCGAATTCTTTAGTTAAATTTTAAGGTTTAAATCTGAATGAAGGATTCATTTCTATTACAAAAAATTGCAACCTTATATTTTTAAAATTATTTACACTCTATATGTACATTATTTAAACCTTTTTTATACCATACGTAAAATAATAATAAATAGTACATAAATGACGTTTAGATGATACTAAAATGATTATAAAGAAGATTATAAAAAAATCTTAAATGATTATTTTGGATTAAAGGGAAGGTTTGTATAATAATAAGGCTATAGGAAATAAGAGATAGATGTATATTTTCCTCTTAACAAATGTATTTTATATTATTTAAAAATAATCTGAATAAATATTTATCACCATCTAACGTATAATTAACTTGCAGTGCGTAATTATAAATATCTCCGAATACTTTTCTTCGTACTTCCTCCTTCTTCGAGACGCATTTGCGTGTGCGTACAGTATTAGGTATATATTTACACGGTCATGCTCAATATACGTATATGACTTTATGCGCACGCAAACGTTACATATATAATAAAATTATAATAAAATGTATTGCTTAAACATAACACGAAGAGAACACATGAGCTAACGAATTATGCACATCCATCAGTACATAATAAATTTATAGAATTATGTATTTATGTATTATACGTAGATTTGAAAGAGATCGCAAATATAGGCGACGTATAATGAGAACGTACATACATCGCACAATAAGTATGATAATGTAATGTATATGTCGAAAAAATTTTGCGCTCTCGCGTTACTCTCTTACACGCTATCTTTAACTTTAATTACTCACGTATTATACTCAATAACTCTTTTTACATTTTCTATTACACACAAGCTACGCATGTAAGTACTCGGCTTATCGTACTATGAATTACACGAATTCTTGACTTGCTCATCTTACGTAGATATTGCTATTCGCGAATTTCTTCTTTATTCCCTTAACATATTCGTTCAACGTTTTACGTGACTTAGGTACTTTTGTAAAGTAGAACATGCGTGATTAAAAGATTGAAGTCAGCATTGAAAAACAATGAATTTTTTTTTTTTCAAAGAAAGATCACAGTACAGTTTGAGATTCGATTTTTATAAGTATATATGTATATGTTAATTCATAATACACCGCTAAATGTAAAAACGATCTAATTTTAATTTGAACGTTCGGTGCACGATTATTCATTTATTTATGCGCCTTAAACGCAATGCGACGCATCTTCGGTAAGGCGCGACATCTTCAAGTGCTGTCCGAATTCACGTTGTGCAATTCCAGTTGAGATTCAATTCATTTACATCTCGTTTTTTCTCATTCTTTCGCTACAAAAAAAAAGTCAGGTGTGTGTGTGCGCAGTTGATGCGCGCGCGCGCGCTCGAAGCCTTGTTATTTTCTATAATTTCAATGTATGTACGCTTTAGAGCGCGTACTGAACACGCTTCGAGCTGTTCCACTGTCACCCGGCGATGTTGTGCTCCGCGTCTGGAAACAGAAAATTTCAACAATCGCTGCTATTAAAACTGAACCATCGGACACTGTTATAGGTACTGCTAAGCTGGCGAGTGCATTTTCCGAAACTCGTCTCCCAGTCATTCGACAATAGTTTTGGGTAGTCGAAAAGAGCCTTCTTCTTCTATTCTCAATTTTTTTTAATTTTAATTTCCATTAAATTTTTTAGCTAATATACGGCAAAATAAAAATGAAAAATACTTTTTAATAAAATTGTAAATCCATCGAATCTGTCTAATTATCTGATTCAGTTCGAATAGCTTGTTTCTAATAATTAAAATATTTCATGCAAATTATGATAATTAAAATTCCAAATTTGTAAAGTTTCTGAAATTTGCTTGTATAGATACTGAAAATATACTTGTTTTAAAAGCATAAGGAAATACAGTATAGAATTAAACTTAGAAATTATAGGCGCTTAAACGCTTGAGAATATAAAATTATAAAGGTATAAACGCCATATACCTCATCAAGACTCCCAAATTCTACTGTCCAAATGGCTCTGTTCGTCGCTAGCCTTTAAATCTCGTTAGAAAAATTAATAGTATCCATTTAAACGTTTAAATGTCCAACGTTATAGTTTTTTATTTATTTAGCGATACAAATTTTAGTTGAAAATTTTAGTTTTCATAAAAATTTGGGAGCAGACTTCATGAGGCTTACAAGATCCCGTATAGGAAACACGGCTGTATTGTCTAACGAGATTTAATTGCAATTACGATGGATCTCATGATTGCATTTTTGCAGCTGGCAGTGCGTTATGAACATTTTTTGCTTATTTGCAAACAATTGAAATTATTTATAAATTATTTGTGTGTATGTACAGAAATAATTTTTAGAGTACTTTTTTTTGGTTATGCAGGCTTCAAAGCAATTTTTCAAAATTAACTAAATAGAAATATTCTTATTATTGAAATAGTTATAATTTATTGCATTTATTTTCTATTTATGAACAGTATAAATTTATTTAGTATAAACTTATATTCAGTTTTTAAAAATTAGATTTCCATAGGCCTTGAGGAAGGTAAATATTTAAAAATATGTCAAAATGTTAAGTATTAAAATAGAAGGAAAACAAAAAAATTATTGACAAAGTATTTGTAGAGATATTAAATCTTGAATTTGGACCCTTCTTGGACCCGAAGTATATACCGACGATCAGCATTTAGTATAGGTACAATTTCAAAATTAAAATAAATATATATCATCTCAAATTTTGCGCGAAGATGGTATCATTCTAATTTTGACAAATTTCAATATAAATATTTATTTAATTTATTTCTTATTTAAATATTTATTCTAAGTGAAGTGTTTACATCTTGCATTATTGTTCTGCTTAGATATTGCGGGTTTATAGCTTAGTCATATTTAAAAATCGTTTTTTACAATCACCGCTTTTACACCGTGTTGTGGGCTTATTAATTATAGTGTTTTCATATGAAGATTATACCTTCTCAAAGATTTTTATCTACATTTTTATTTACATGATCTAAATATCGTAAAGTAATGTAACTTTTTGCAATTTTTTAGTACATCATTACTTAATTAGTTGACTTTCTCTGTACATTTTAAATAGTGCAAAATGCTCCACATAGTGGGAATTCCACTATATGGAGCATTTTGCACTATTTAAAATTTACAGAGTTGATATACAAATAAAAGAATTGCACTTAATTTTTTTTTATAAAAAAATTTATAAGACTGTCTTTTGCGTTAAATACTTTTAATAGATATATTTACAATTTTTTTGTAAAAGTAAAAAATTTATATAGAAAAACTATAATTAATGAATTTTCATCAGCGAAAAGTAATGATTAGGGAATAACTATTTATACGTTTGCACATGAAGTATCAAAATAGTACATTTCAATACTAGTGCGAGAAATTGAAAAAAAAAAACATTAAAATGGTACCTATTTCACGCAATATTTGTAACGGTATCATCTTCAAGTCAATTTTGAGATGGTACCTACTTAAGACCAACCGTTGATGTGATCTATCTCACGTGTAAATTATCCATGCATGTTAGTGTTTCGATTTATTACTTACGTCTTATGAAAATTTGCATTGACCTTATATATTGCCGTTTTTTAAGTGTAATTTGTTGCAATAATAGCAGATAATTATGCTATTTTTCAATTCAATCATTGTGTTTTCTCAAGCATTTGTGCACAAACCTTGTTTCATGAAAAATCTAATTTTGTATAAAAAAGTGAAACTCGTTTGCTTCAAGTAAATACTACGAAATATGCACAATTTCTATACTAGTTACGTTATGCGAATCCGATCTTAATATAATTTTTGAATACTAAATAATTCATCATAGAAAAAACTAAGAAAATTTCTAAAGTACATATTAAGAACTTGTTTATAAGCACATGCATAAAGAAAGAATTTAACAGTACTTTAGCACAGTATGGAATTTAACATTAAGACCGAATAGGCCGAAGTTTCAAGTAAATGCGCAACGTGTATATGTGATTACGTGTAAATCGCGTGCAGCGAAAAGTGTATAATATACGCAATCCGCACCTTCTTGATTCTCAGTGCACATTGTTTCTTTAATGTCACACGCGGTGCAAGAACAACGAGACAATCGTTATATATAAGTAATGAACAGACAACCCACGTATGATTGCAGTAGATCATCTTCCACACACACTTAACGCTCTCTTAATATAGACCTACGTGGCGACGACGATTTCGATTAGTTTACTATGTAGTAGGTGTGATACGGTAGGTCCCAAAATCTTTGTACTAGAGACAATTAACGTAGCCGCGCGCTGAGGACGACCACATATGTATGTATATGTATGTATGCGTAGGAGTTTTGCCTATGCGAGCGAACTACTCCGGGCGGGAGTGATTGTTCCGGTGAGATTTACAAGTACGACTCTGAAAATTCAAAATCAGAACCGGAAGCTCGAGAGGATCTCGTATAAACGGAAATGCCCCCACCGATTGCGCTGTCCGAGGTGCCCTCGCCAGTCACGAAGTCCGCCACGATCAGCGAGTCCTTGGGGATGCTGCCGCCACCAGTACTGCTGCCTCCGCTGCCACCACCTCCCTTCAGGGCGTCCCGCTCGGCCAGCTTCGCTTTTACCGCTCGGATCTTCTCTTCTTTCTGTGAATGAGAATTTAAACAAATTGTTTTTATGTGCATTAAGTAGAATTTAAGTGCTGAAGATTTTTTTTGTCGAAAAATATCAAAATCTCTACTATTATAATAAATACGCAATAGTAGTAGACATATAATTATATAACCCAAGAAAGATGCAGAAATAGAGATGGGTATAGTGATCCTGCGTGTGCATGTGTTTCAATGTTCTTTGATGGGTTTATTGTAGACTTTAAAAGTAATTCAACTATTTGGATACATTTTGAATTTCCCGTGACTAATATTAGGAGTATTAAGTTGTGTTCAATAAGGTATGAATGAATATTTAAGAGGAAAAATGATTGATACCTGAGCAATGAGCTTTTGCAGTTCATCGTTCTCGTTGAGCAGCTTCTGGTACTTCTCCTCGTCTTCTTTGGACATTCCGACATCCGGATTGTACTTGGATTCAGCCTTGTCCTTCGGATGCCTAATAACTTCTATTACTTTGGGCACAAATATGAGAGCCATGCTAAGGAAGCAGCAGAATATGATGGCGAGCGAGACGAAAACAAAGCTCGCATCCTGCTGGCTAGCAATGACCATTGTAACGGGTGCGGTGATTAGGCAGAGTACCACCACGTTGTAGATCGACATGCCGACGTAGCGCGAGTCATTGATTTGCTTCACTTTAATGCTGCGAGTCTCGTAGGCCAGGAATAGGCCGAAAACGAGCACGACACCCTTGTAGCCGTACATTATACCTTTGATGTAAGTCAAGAACAGGTAAGATAAATGTCAACCTGATGATCCATAGCATTGTTGATACTTACCGAGCCAAATGCTGTTGTGTTCGCTTTCGCAGTGCTCCAGTTCAGGACGTATTCTGGCGTCGTCGTCGCCTTGAGTCGATGCTTCCAGGGGAAAGACCTCGATTTTTCGCTGCAGCGGATCTAGGCCCTGCCAGGCACCCAGAATTATGATGTCTATCGCCAGTAGGGCGCTGACCATCGTGTACAACTTCCAGGGCTGGACCTTTTTCTGGATTGAGGAATGCTTTTGTTTGGCCATAAATAGCTGTGTGTCAAGCGGTAACGCAATAAAAATCAAAATTAAAAGAAGAAGCGTCAAATCGTGAAAAGGTGTGTGCGTTTAGCAGTGCTTGGCTGTTCGTGTTGTGTACTTACCTTAGCGTGATCGGCTTTCGTTTTCGTGTTTAATCTGTGCACCCGCCAGACCTTGCTGAACATCGCTCCAAAGGCAAGCGTGAAACCGATCGACAGCATCCATGCTCTCGCCTGGCAGATTCGCGGGTATTCCCAGTGCTCGATAAAGCGTCCATCGATACCCAGCAAGAACACCGAGACGAAGCAGGTTATACAGCCGACTAGCATTATTGTGTTGCACACGGGATGAGACGAAATGATTACTCTGTAAGTACATTACATGGCATTTGTTACAGTCGACACTTTGATATTCAAAAAATAACTTATGTATAAGTATTAGATATCGTGATTAGTCCACACCTTCTATGCCTGTTCCAGACATTGAAGACAATGAGTCCGAGAGCAATGATAATTCCCCCGGTGGATACCGTGCACATAGTGATGAAGAGCGATAGGGACACGGTTCTCAGTAACTTCTTGACTATCGTCCGATCCTGGGGTACCTTACCGCCGATCCATCGCTCCATGTTGCGCCAGGTCAAATTATCCATCTGCGTGTCGTAGTAACCCAGCTTCACGTACTTCCCGTCAACCACCTGCTCGATCTGGGTCAAGGCGATTCGATCACCTTGCGAGCTAAAGGCGACGTAGCCCTAAGTACGCACACATGTGCCAAAACCGATCGATATAATCAATGTCGTGTTAAGCAGGCTTATTGAATGGAGGTAAATTGAGGATTCTTTTTAGTACAAAGGATACTTACCGACACGCCAATGAACTGCGTCGAATTGATAGCTGAGTAGATCTCATCCGCGGTCTCCTTGTCGTTGTACGTAAAGTTCTTTAAACTTTTACCTTGTTTGCTGAGCTTTTCCATTGTCTTGTTGAAAGCTGTGAATTCAATAAATTCATTTACAGTTTCATCAATTCTGTTTATATAGTAATTATTTTTTTAACCCACTACAAACAGTTCGAGGACACAATTTGATTCCTTATTTTGCCAACCCTCTATTTGCAAGCACCTACATTCATTATAAATTTCTCATTTAAATAATCAAAAAATTACCTAAAGCCACAGACCAAACAGCATCATAAGCCAAGGGCGCCTCCTGATATCCCTCGGGATATCTATTATTATCGATATCGTAACCGTCCTTCTTGAGCATCTGATTGAGCCTCTGTCTAAAGTCCTCCGATGTCATGCCGCTAATGGTCGTGTCGTTATTCTGATTCCACATAAGAGCCTCGGTGGTTAGGTGGCCCTCGGCGGCTAGTCGCATTTGTTCCTTGGTGCAGCTGATGCCTTCTTTATCGAGGTTCACCTCGAACCAATTGTCTTCGTACCAGCCGATGAAGAACCAGACATAAGACTTGCCGTAGAGGCCGTTCTGGTAGATTTCGCAGAGGACACGTCGTGCAGCGACGACGTAGAACAGACCGACGATGATGCGGGCATCCTGACGTCGTAAATTGCGCACAGCGTCGGTCGGGTCGGACAAGAAGCTCTGACGGGTGACTATCTCGATGCCGGCCTCCTTGCAGCGCGCCTCCAGATCTTCTACGGTCTGGCGATATAACACAAGCGTTAGATGAAATTAAACTTTGTTTGCCGGTAAACAAGAAGGATTTTATTAAGTGCATTACCGAAATAAAGACTTCTTCGGTTTGCTGGAGAATGGCGACTCGAGACCAGCCGAATTTCTGCAGCAGTTTGATTCTCGTCGGATTATGTACAGTTGCGGAAGGATGCGTTCTGAAAAGGGTCGGGAAACGATTTCGATCCGACAACGCAGGAGATGAAGCACCGTAACACAGCTGGAAAATTAAATTATTAAAAACATTACAGCAATTAAAATTATTATCACAGTGTTATTTTCCCTGCGCAATTTTGAAAGTGAGCTCACTTACCACCACTAGGTTCCACATTTTCGCGGCCTCCGCAACCGTTGTGCAAACTGTACTACATCCGGCTAACAGCATCAGCTTTTGCGGCGGGTTGTAAAGTAAGTTGTACATGACAGATGCTCCAAGTCCTGGCTCGCACTATAAAGCATAATTATCAAATTATGCTTTTCATTTCTTTCTTTCTCTGGTAATGTCTTACTAAATTAGTACAATGCGATTACCTCACTATCGTTTGAGTGGAGTTTCAGAGTAAAACCTGGCAGTAAATTTTTCTCCTTGTTGACATCCTCCAGAGCGAGATTGGCAGCAGGCATGCATGCCTACGCATCATTATATTTTTCATTTTTGTATTAACAAATTCGTATAATTAAAAATATTTTACTTTCATAAACTATGTTAACTTTGAAACTGTCTCAGTTACGGTAACTCATGGTGTTATATGCTTCGAAATATTGCAAAATGGATAATTATCTCATTAACACGGTACTCCCTAATAGGAGTGCGTTTTCTTTTTTCGAGACTAACGAGAAATTGGAAAGTGAGTTATACATCGGTTATCCAATGTATGTTTTTGACTTTTTTTCAGCTTAAATTCTTAATAGTATTTGCAATCCTAAAATTTTTCTTGATTTTTGATAATCAGAGAGGTGACAAAAATAAGCAACTAAATTATCGATTGTTCTTAAGAACGTCAATGAGCTCTACTTATCAATTACAATTTATAAGCTATTAAAAAATGTATACAACTCTGTTACAAGGTTTCTGATTTAAGATAAGATAAACATTTCAAAATTCATTATATTCAAAAAATACAGCGTAGTTAAAATGCATTACATATTTATTTTATTCAAGGAGCGCTAAATTAAACGTTTATTTGTAGAAGTGAAATTTTTAAAAATATAATATTAATACCAAAATGAATACTTTTTATTATCAATATTATAAATATATTTATTTACCATGGATTAAAAATTTGAAGTTTTATGTGACCCATACAAAACCGCTTAAATGGCAAAAAAGTACTCTAGTATTGAAGCACTCCAAAAAAGCCAGCACGAATTAAGTTGAGAGAGGCAAAGACAACAATATTGTCTACAGAGCGTTTATGGGCAAATTCGTGAAAAAAGGTGAAAATAATTAAAACAAGTAAAAATAGAAAGAGCGCGCACCTGTCCGCCCTGCCAGCCGCCCTCGCCCGCAATCGGGAAGATGCCACCGATGTGGAGGACGTTATCATCGCGGCTGCTCGCCGCCCTAGCCACGGCGATCGTCGCCGCCGTCAGCAGGGCCAACAGCAGTCGGTCCGTCGTCATCGTCGTCGTCGTTGTAGCTTCAAAGCCAAAGGAGTTTAGAAACGTCAGCGCGCTCAAGACGACGACGACGACGACGACGCCGAGGAGGATGATTTATCGATCTCGCCTGGCGCCATCCTCTCGGCGTCGCTCGGTTCTGTTGTGCTGCTGCGCGCGATCGAAGCTACGACTATCAGGCCGCGAGGGTGTCGCCAAGTATGTCGGCGTCGAGGAGAGCCAATTGCGCCCCCGCCCCCCGTGAGCGCAAGCGTACTGGCTCAAGGGGCTCGGATCAATAGGCTAGGGGGCTGCGCGGACAGGCGCCTTTTGCTCGCTTGCGCGCGGTGACGCTCGCTTTCTTATAGCTCTTTTTCTAAAGGGACCAGTGACCGTTCTAGTTTACGAAAAATTATAGGTTTTGCGGTTTAAGGTGATAGGAATTTTCGATGTTATGTTTTATTTTTTATGGTTTGATATTCTCTTTATAAATTAAATTTAAGAAATTTTATTAATATTAATTAGAATAATTTTTAAGGATTTTTTTATTCTTATTGAAAAAATCACTTTTTTTCATTTTAATTGTATAAAAATTGAATTGAAAAATAATAAAATATTTTATTATTCATTATAAAACAGAGAATAACATTATATTTTCAATACTTTAATATAATTCAGTACTATATCTAAAGGACCTTCAATTTCATTTTTAAAAATCGCGCCAATTAAAAACTTAACGCTTGAATTCCCTATAGATAGCGCTCTTGCAACTTTTGGTCTGCTGCGGACCTGCGGTGTGCTATATATGACTATGCGTGACGCCGACTCATTACAGCGTATAGGCAGTGGTGCCGCTTATTTTGCTAAAACTGCCAGAATGTCTGTGTGTTATGCGATTTAATTAAATGTTATTAAGATCACAATTTATTATACTATTTATAGTATATTTCTAAATATTTTAAGAAATTGTTCTATTATACAAGTGGAATTTATATAAATTTACATTAGAGAATCGTGGATCATCAATTTATTAAACATAGTCACAGGAGATAAAAATTAATTTTTTAAAATAATCTTATAATATTGGTTTAAACAATGATGAATCCATCTGGTCATCCACGAACTCTTCCAACAAGCAAAGAAGCTCTTCTAAAATCTTATACAACCAGATTAAAGGACGATGTAAAATCTATGCTTGAAAACTTTGAAGGTAACCTCTTTTTCAATATCTGATTACACTTAATTTTATCAGAGTAAATATTCTTTTAAAATTTTTTTTCAATTTTTGTTTACTTTCAGAAATCTTAAAATTAGCTAAAGGTGAAAATGACACACAGTTATCTCGGATGACACAGTGTGAAGTGGACACCTATGAAATGCACGTAAGAGCAGCAAACATGGTCAGAGCTGGAGAATCATTAATGAAATTAGTGTCTGATATAAAACAGTATTTAATTTTAAATGACTTCCCATCAGTTAACGAAGCAATAACACAAAACAGCAAACTGTTTAGGGCGAAACAAGCAGAGTGCGATCAAAAACTGGCTTCGTTGCGTGATGATATGGCTGCTGATCTTTATGACTTAGAAGAAGAATATTATACTTCAATATACAAATGACTGATTTAGTTATAGTTAAATTTTAAATATAAATGTATATATTAGTGATATAAGTTAAGATGCAGAATGTTAACATACTAAAATAATTGTTCTTTTAAATATACTAGGACAAACTTAACTTTTTAATTTGAAGATTTTTTATGAAGTTAATTTGTAAACAAATATCTCTAAATGAAATATATTTTAAAATTAAAATTTAATTATATATTATTTCCTTTAAACCCAAATTTAATAAACTTTTTAATTTTTGTAATTATTCTATTTTAATTAATTAAAAAAATAGTTATTACAGTTCAAATAGTATTATATTTCAAAATAATTCACGTTTTTTAAAAGTAACAAAAATTTAAATTATTATTTACTGAATTGTAATTGTATTAGTTTCTAAATAACGGAATTTTCACATAAATACAATATTACAAATTCTTGTAATTATTTATTTATTTATTAAATTAAACGGGCTAATAAGCCCGTTATTTAGCATTTTTTGTTTAAAAATATTTTTATTCAAATATTTTCATTTTTGGTAAAATAAAAATTAAGTAACATCTATTAAGCTGCAAGAAATTTAAATGAAAAGAATACAAATACAGTTTACTCATTTATTGTTTATTTTTTATAAGCTATTGGCATGATTACAACTTACGAATAATTATAATAATACATAGCAGAGTAATACTAACTTTTATGTATAAATGAATGGTATGATAATGACAATGACAATTACAGCTACAACCACAACAATGATGAATGATATCAAATGAAATGATCTAATAATTTACAAAGAAAATTCTCAATAGCTTTCCTTTTGAAAGCAATGAATCATAAAATAGCTGAATTTGCCTTGATTTACACTTCTTCATAGAGAAACTCTACTGATTTTCTATATCATAAATTAACATTTTTTAGAGAATTTCTGAATAACATTTTTTAAAATACACCAATTACATTACTTTATATATTATGAGAGTAACTACGTCTGAAGACTTACACTTTTTTATCGTTTTTCATTCACAAGATACATATAATTTAAACATACAAATTTAGTCATGCAAGTTAATAAAGCTTCAAATAACTTAGAAAAATTATATTTTAAAAGTTATTAGAAATTTGCTTTAAATGTCATTTTTAATGTTAATAAAATATTTTTATTGTAACAAATACTAATTCAAAATTATAATTTGTATATAGAATCTCTATGAGAAAGCAACGTGGCAAGCATTGGGCAATGTATTTTAATCTGCTTGAACATGTTTTAAATTTCAAAATATGATTTGCATATAAAACCTCACGTGTTTTTTTTTCACCACCAAAAAAAAGTAAATTAACAAGATTATCACAATACGAGACACTAATGCCATGACACAGACTATTACTAGTACACATTAAATAAAGAAAATTTCATGATATCACAATGATTTAGTTACGTGATATCACGATTAAATGCATTGTAACTTAGTGACAAAACCCAACAATGACCGATATGATAATTAATGACCATACAGACCAACGATAATCAAAGAAAGTTCATTATGAATGAAACTTTAATACCGTACCTACAATTATGATCAGTCCATGATCTCGTAATAAGTTAAAATTACGTGCATCGCTCGTTAATTTAATGGCGCATTTGCATTTCCGCAGAATATTTTGATGGCATGTGTCTTCAACTGAATGGAAAAGATATATCGGAACATACAGAAGGGGCAAGATAAATTATCCTTGAAAACTAGAAATTTTAGAGCTCAATGACAAAATTAATGTCTTGAAAATATATGGAGTACTTAACTTTCAACTTTTCAAGGATTTTGACGTAATAATTTAGAATGTATGGTATGTACAACTTTCAATAAGCTTAAAATTAACAATAACACATATAACAAGTTGAGCGGTTAAAGCTCAATCTTATTGAAAAATATTTGAATTCAACAGATTGCTTTTAAAATTGTTGCCATAAAAAAGTACTTATAGCAAAAATTTTGGAATTAATTTGTCGCGAAGAAATATTACGTCAAATACCGTTGCGCTTTAAAATTACGAAAGTGGACGGTCCATATTTCAATGTGTTTTTAACCCAATGAATGTTTGGACTTTAGACAGCAAAAGAGCACGCATCGAAAACTAAAAAATACAAACAATAAGCGTTCACAATTTTTTTCCTGACGATCAACATCACTTAACACGAGTGAAGAATGCTTTGTTAGCATCAAAAATTCATCAAATGTACAAATCTACAATTTTTTTTCATAGAAACGGCGGCTTATTGTACATAATACCTATACACGAAATATTCTAAGTAAACTTATACCTTATTTCGGCAAAATTTCATAAATCTAAATCTTTTCTTTTTCTTCCTTACTTTTGCTGGATTACTTGTTTTATACTCTCGCAAATTCGTTAACCTTAGCAAGATACTTATTCTACTAATTTTAAAATCCTTAAAACTCCGACTTCTTACTAAATGTGTATAGCTCAAAGCATCCCTAGCTTAAATTAATCTCAAAAAGTTTCAAAATGTTTAATAACTTTATCACTTGAAGTTTCCTTGTTTTCTTTACTTTTCCTATATTTTAAACTCGCAACTCTCGTAAATGCGGTTGCGCGCAAAAGTCGTCGAAAAGAGGAAAAGAGCCGTGAGTGCACTCTCTCTTCCTCGCGCGAATGGAAGATACACAATTCAATTAAAGGACGCGCGAGTACGCTTTGTCTTTCTCTCTCATCTATCTCTCATCACGATGCGGCATACTTTCGCAAGTCTTTCGCTTTTGGCAGTTTTACGAGGAATTCATTAAATATTAGTAAGTAAATGCTTGTATAATGGAATGCTACAGGTTCATCATACCCACGAAACCCTTATTTTTTTTTCATCATCACTCTTTCTCTCTTTCACTCGTGGTCGAGCATCATAACGCCTCTTTTAGAGCACTGATGTCTTGCTTTCTCTCTCATTCTACAATTAGAAAAAATTGCCTAATTTAAAAAAATTTAGGCGGTACAGTTTCTTTCTTTTTTGTGTTACGTGTACTGTAAATAGGAAACGAGAAAAATGCGAAACGCGTCGTTGCGTCTGGTAAACGTGTATCCGTGTATATTCAGTACAGTATATCGGCTGCGCTCTCCTGTCCCCAAGCGCCGGGATCCTGCGAGGGTTTCAGGTAGTCTACTTCTTGTTCTTGTTGAGGATGTTGCGGTGACGTCGGCGTTGTCGTTGACTGTGGCGATGCTAGCGTAGACATAGTTGCTCGCGTCACGCCAAGCTCAAATCCCTCCGAGGCTAGGTCAACTTTACTCGGGGTGTAACTTGCCAAACCGCCCCCACCTATAGTATCGAAAAAAAATCTCTTAATTACCTTCTTTTTTAAAAATATTTTTATGAAAAAATGTGGTTTACTACTAATATTTTTATGAAAAAATGTGGTAACATTTGTATGTTCAATAGAATTTTATAAAACTAACTAATATATTATTGATGATAAATAAACTTTATTATTATCGTCTACGTATTTACAACAGGATTTACGAAGTAAAAGATAATTTTATCAACATTCAAGGAAATGTTGTTCGTGTTTGATAAAATTTAACCTTGGTGTGAAAATATTTTTAATAACTTTAAACAATGTAATCTTTAAAATACTTATAATTTAAAATATAACATAACAATAAACTAAATTTATTATATTATATAAAATAGTTACATGAATATTTTACTCTGAAAATTTCAAAAGAATAAAGTTGAGTAATAAAAAGCTATTATCCAAATAACATACGTAATTATCAAAGATTTCTCTTGGTAATGATTGTATGAATGCCTTTATTTTCTGGAAAATATGAAAAATAATAGTATTTAGAATATTACCCGTATATAAAAATAAATTATTAAAATTAATGAATAACAAAAAGATTAATATGTAATTTTAAATTATCGTATTATATTAAAGCTACAAATTCTCATATTACTGTCTACATTGAATATTGCTTAAAAAAATTGTAGGTAAGATTGTTTTAAACATTCTGTTCCCAAAACTAATTTTCCTAAGAGCGCAGTTATGTCCATCAAAGATTTTATTCGTCTTTCAAAACATTCTTAATTATACCTTGGTCACATTTTTCAATTAGAGAACACTTCCAAAAAAGGATTGAGAGTCATTTTCTAGATAAATGCATAATTAAATGAAAGAAAAAAAGCGGTAAGAGGCTGAAAAGCTAACACGATTTCAAAACACAACACTCATCTCTCTAGAGTAAGGAGAGGGAGAAAGAGAAGAAGAAGAAGGAGAAGAAACGGTCGAGCAATAATTCACGAGGAAGCTCGTTCCATTGAAAAATTCCTTTCGCGCCGGGCGTGCACACACATAACACATATGTACGCATTACGGTTAAAAATCCATCCTGCTCCTCCTAACGCGAAGGAACGGCCGCTCCGCGACTCGTTCTCCAACTCGGAAGAAAAAGCCGCGGAGCACGCGCGAGAAAGAAAGAGAGATAAGGATGTTTTGAAATAATAGGTGTCCCATGCGAGTTCTCACCGAGTAGAGAGGGCAAAGTACCGCTCGGGCCGACGGACGACGGGCGAGCGGCACTAGACGCTGCTGCTGCTGCTGCTGCTGCTCCTGCCACCGCTGCTGCGTAGTCACCGGAAGCGGAAGCGTCGGTAGCGTCCAGGCTGCTGCTTCCACCGCCACCGCTGCTGCTCACTTCGGCCTCGAGCATCGAGGCCTCGCTCGGGTATTCGAAGGTGCGCGTGGCCGTGTCGTCGAATTGGATCCGATGCTGTGGAATGAAAATAAAAAGAAATTAAAAATCAGAGAGAGAGCGGAATTCCAGACCTGTCGATCTGTGCATGTGTGTTTCTCTGTACGTGTGGCATTCCGCGAGTACATCGAGCCACTGTCACGTGTAGTCGTCGATGTAAAATCGCTTAGCTTAACGAGATTGTAAACGTGATATAGCTCGCGACCTTGATGTTTTAATTTTTTATTTCATGAAATATAGCCGATGTTTAGTATTATTTAATTTGTCGATGTGTAAATAGATACAGCAGCCAGTCTTTACGAGTTCTACGCAATTGATACAATCAGGGTACAATTAATAATATTTTGTCAAATAATGGATAATTCTTTGAATACGTTTTTAGTTCATAAAAAGAAACTTATGGTAGCCTGATATGAAAATGCATGTACTTCCTTTCAAAAACCATGAGTATTTTGAAATAGTGATTACTTCTGACTAAGCATATAACATTTTTGATCAGATATTCCAAGTCCTTGAAAAAACAAACAAAATGCCTATCTAAAAATCAGCTGAACGCAAAATCCGCTCCTCTTTCCAAACAAAAAATCGGCATCACATTGAAAAGGCGCGCTGTACCGTATCGCGCTCGCGCGAAGAGGACACTCGTCCCATTTTTTTCGTTAATATTCAGCCAGGCGCGTTTGTGCCAGAGCTCGGTGGGCGAAGGTCGCAGTGAAAGTGGGGGCAATTTTACGTGCTCACATACCAATACAGGTAGATACTTACAAAAGGTGCGCGAGCGCGCGCGAATATACATATATACGTATAGCAAGCTCTCGTTCGTTCCAAGCGCGCGCTCGCGTTCGCGTACGAATAACAGTAACCGTCACACTCGGTGGTTTTTTCAGTAACGTCTGCTTAGAGAGAGAGAGAGAGGCTCGGCCGTGCTGTGGCGGCAGCCTTCCGCGGTTAGGTGTGTGTATATAGCTGGAGCCGAGCGAGCTCGGAGACCTGCGCTCGAATTTTATATTGCGAGAGCAACTAGCGCGAGCCCGCGTTTATGGAGCTGTCAACGAGCGAGCCAGGTGCAGCGCTCGCTATTTTTAAGTCTGCAACGAGAACGTTTTTTGCGCGCAGCATTTCTGTTTTATTTTTTTCTTTGAGGAAATACGTAACAATTATTCGCCTTTACTTTGTCAACTTAAATATATACTCCAGCAATTTTATTTCGTTCAATCTTACGCTTTCCGTTGGAGCCGCAGTTATCGCGGTAATTAAGATGTTTTATTGCAAACGGCAAAATTGTTCCTTTTTGTTTTCGCTATTTTACAGTCTTTTAGTTTTACGAGCCCGCGTTCACGAAGAAGGAACACATCAATTTTATTTAAATACAAAAAAACATTGTCCGAGCGGCCTTTCATCCTTAAAAAATGGAAAGCGCACGGCCAAAGCGCCGCGGAGAGGCTTGCGCATCCTTTATCCAAAATCAATTATGACGACACCGCTCGTTAAAAAAGAAAAGAAAGAAAGAAAGAGAATAAAAACAATAGCCTCGCGCCCGATGTACAGCTTGCTTGGCCGCGATGCCGGCGCTGATGATGATGCACTAGCCTCGCTACAAGGCGATTAACAATTAAGCGCCGTGTTTGACGCGCTAACAGTACCGCCCATTATTTCAGGCAGGACTAGGAGGCTCTCCTCCCGGCGCGTGCGCTCGCGCGCGTCCGTTAATCGCCAGGGCGCCACACAACTTCTTTTCTTTCTCCTCCTCCGCGCGCCTCCATATCCTGAAGAGACAAAAGCCGAGGAGAAGCCGTTCTTCTTTTTCTTTTTTTGCGCGCGCCGCCCATTTTTTTCCTTTTTTTTTCTTCATGCCTTTTCTTGCCCGGCTCGCTTCTCCCCCTTGTTCTTGGCTTTGCGAGGAATATGCGGAGAGGGAGCTGTAGTGCGTCGAAAATTCGAGCCAGCGCCGGTACACTTGAGAGCGCGAGCAAGGAAAATCGATACGAGAGAGTCCTGTTGCGGCTCGGCGACGACGACTCTCCCGCGCACAACTCGCTCGAGCGCAGATTTAAACAGCACCCTTTGTATAAGCGGCCACGGAAGTTTTATTTCTCCTTTGCTATAGAGTTCGCGAGCGAGATTGTTCGAGATATTGCTTTTCCTTTGATTTGATTTATTACACTTGGCTGTCTTTGAGGAACGTTTTGAATTTTTCATAATTTCTGTGTATAATTATCGTTTTTATCCTTATTAGCCAGCCGGGTATTAAAACGGTAATTTTTTTCTCGGCAAAACTTAATTTACTTGCTAAGAGCTTCATTAAAAGAAGAAGACCCGTTCGGCTTCAGTATTCAAATAAGATTTAAATAAGATTTAATCACGTTTAGTTGGAATTACAGTTCGACGGCAGCGAAAATTTTTTAAACATTATTTTTACGTACGCCTCATTTAAATTTTCTTTGGAGCGAAATAAAAATCTAGAGCGCATACTGCTCCGGAAACTGAAAGCTGACTAATTGAGGAAACTTAGGAAGTATGTCATCAAGCTGATAAAGAAAATATATCGACAAGACCGTACGTTTCAAGTATTTCGAAACTTTAGTTTTCAGAACTAGTGCACGCCAAAAAACAACGTAAATCAACAGAAAGTACATCGAGGGAAGATTTAATCAAAAGATATCGGTTACAAAAGCCAAGGCTTTCGAGTTTCATTTTGCAATCGAAGAAGCCAAAAGTGTTTCACCGCTCCATAAATGAGCCAACGAGCCGAAAACAAAAAAAAATCAATAAGTCAATCGGCCCACGAAGCCAAGGTAATTAGTCCGCAATTAAAGCCCCCCAAAAAAGTGTCCTTCCTCTCCATACATATCGAGCGGCGATTAACCAACAGCGCCAGCCTGTAAAAAGTCCTTTACTTTTACTTTTTCTCTTAAGCGCAGCGCACTTCTAATCTCAGACCTTTCGACGGCCTTGCTCTAATGCAAGCGCTTGTTTGCGATAAAACGCGTAGGGGTGCGTGCTGTCAGTGTCGCAAGTTGGGCTTTTATCGGACGCGCGTCCGTCCACGCTTGCAGTGATATATCGCCGACCGACTGACATTCTTATATAGACCGCGCCGAGCCGTCGTCGCGCCAATATTGGATTAGACGAAAGAAGCGAGAAAAAGGGATCGAGGCGTGGCCCTCGACTGGAGACGCGGGGATGAGGGAGAGGCGCGATGTCGCGACAGATAAAGTCGAAGAGTGGATTGGAGAATTTAATCTTGGAAGTGATGACGAGGGGGCTTGATCCGTATCTGGGATCGTTCGGAGGCAAATTTTACTCAATGTTTTCTTGCTTTTATGGAGCCGCTGTGGTTTCGGCCTTGTAATCTAATCTTTTTATGGGACTTCCATTTTCGCCCGGAAATTTAATGATGAAAACAAAACCACATCTAGGAAATCAGCATGCTAACGTTATACTTTGGAAATTTCTTCAAACGATAAATTTCAACGAACTACGCCGTTTCTTTCGCCGTAAAAAGAAAATTTTCTAAAATGAAATAGAACATCAATTTAGCTGGATTACTTGAATTTCTCTTCCCAATTTTCTTCACCGGAGACTATCCATCGGCAAAGCTGCCAGCTAAGCCTCTTCAATCCGATCAAACACGTAGCAGCCAGGCGATTTCTCGAGTCTCCCTCTCTCTCTCTCTCGGCCATCGGTCTCCATTCGGAGGTTGTTTAGTCTCGCGTCGGCGCGAAACGAAATCGCCGCGGGAATTTGAAATTGCAGAGCGAGCGAGCGCCATACAAAAGAGCGCGGAGGCCGGGACACGAGGGCGGGGGAAAAAGTAAACAAATAAAGAGAGCATAACGAATAGGCCAACAATGCGAGAGAGTATACAGATGGCGAGGATCCCTCAGCTGCAGCTCGGACATCCCTGAGAACGGACCGGAGCGCGGATCTCACTGCGCTGATGGAGCGTGCAGCATCGCACTACATAATACACCAATAATCAAAAGTCTGCGTGCCTCGCCTGTGCTTTAGATTCTGCGAAATATTTTGCGGTGAAAAATCATCATTGAAAAACAACAAAAATTGACAATGCCATTTTCTCAAGAAATAAAACATTTTTAAATATTTTTTATCGTCTACTAAAAATACTTCCAAAACATCTAATCCAAAAACTTTTGGTCCATACTGTATCCGTCCCTCCCCACCAGGCTGCGTCGTCATCCTCACCCTCGCTCCCGATCGTATACTTTTACTTGCAAATCGTGAAATCGCGCTTGCTGCGCCTCTCTCCCTGTTATCTCCTCCCGCGTCGGCGTCTCTCTCTTTCTGCGCGCGCGGCAGGTGCTCGGGAGATAGCGTCTATATAGGTGTACGTGTAACTCGGACAGGCGAAACGGATGATCGAGCACGCGCAGCCGCGATCGACTGTGACGACGACGAGATGACGACGAAGGAGGATTTTTCGAGCCGCCGCCGCCGCCGAGAGGAGATAGTCTCTCTGTACCGCACGGGGAAACCGCTATGTTCCCCGCGGCGCATACTTCGTGCGTACCGATTGGATTGGATGGACGGATCGAGAGGAGAGATCGTTTTAGACTCGAAGCGCTGGCTCTTTCGGTTTTCACACTTTTCTAAGCAGGGAATCGACGACTATTCGCGAGTCCAATAATTGACGAGAAGTCGTTTGCCTTCGACGTGAAAGTACGGTTTTGATGAAGCTGTTTGCTCGATGCTCGCTGCTTACGACTAGCAGTTTTATGATTCTACAGCTTTTCATTTCGGTCGAATGATCCAATGATCCAAATGGACCTAGCAGTACTTTATCGGCTGCTGACTTCTCATTTCTGCAAGTTTTGCAGTTTTCGTAAATTTGCGGTTTAACGAAACGGTAAACGGGCGCGCTGAGTTTCGTAGGCCGGTAAAAGCTAGGCCAGAAAAGTCGACAAAGCAAGTGCCGAAATAGGGCCAGCTAATTACTCGCGGCCGTTCCGAGAACTTTTCGTTCCGGCTTGATGCGCCACGTGTTCCATAAAGCTTGCTTTTTAGAACAGAACACGATTCTCCTGACCTTTCTTTCATCGGTCAGGCGCGCCAATAAAAAAATTACTTTATCGCAACGAGCTGATATCTTTGCCAGTTTCCGAGTTTTATTCCGACGATGCTGCCCGACAAGCTCCGAAACATTCCAATAAAGGCACTCTCGCTCACTCGCTGGCGCGAGATACATAAAGGTTTAGGGACCGGAATGGACGTTCTCGGAATTACCATAATTGGTCGCTTCGGATCCGGTTTTTGAGGTATCGACTTTTTATCCGGGCCCGTGACTAGTCCACGCGGTGCGAGCTCCACCCGATACATAAGAAAAACCAGTTCGCTCTTACGTACGTATTCAGATTCAGAGTAACGAAATAATAAAAAACTGATAATCATTCCGATCGATTTTATCCCGTATAAATAGAGCATGAGAAAAAATGAAGATAAATTTTATTTATATCCACAACGGTATTCAGCAGCAAAAGCACAGAGGCCTGCAGCTGTAAGGGTTTGTGTGTACCCACCTTGTGGTTTCGCGGTGTCCTCGAGAGGTTGCTGCGCCCGTTGATGAGGACATTGTCATTGCAGAAGGCGACGTCACAGGGGGAGGGCGGTCCGATCGAGTATTCCGGGTCGGAGTCGTCGGACAGCTGGACGTTGTCGATGTTGGACACGATCACGTCGCCGTCGCCGCCGCTGGAATGCTGTTGCTGCTGCTGCTGCTGCAAAATCGAAAGGAAGTTTTTTAAAATGGATTTACATTGGGCGCATTGAAATGATTTGCTCTTTTCGAAATGTAGCTTGAGTTGTTAAAAATTATGGTTTATTTTTAGACGCAAAAAGTGTGCTCGATAAATCAAATCATTTCCGCTAATTGCCTGTCTATGGAAGATACCTTCAATTTGTACTAGTTTTACGTGCCGCAACAAAAAATTAAACGGTATTTCATAATTTGCTCACGATTATCATAATTAACGCTTTAGGATTGCAACGTACTGCTCCTCTATATCGAGCGGTAAAACGTTTTGTGTAACGAGAAAGTCTTCTAGCAGTTATAAAATTGAAAAGTTAATGTGGCAAATAATAGACGAAGAAAAAATAAGCCATAATCATTTAGTTCGCCAATTTGTGCTTCTGCAATCTTTTATTTCTGTTTTTGCTAAAGAACACCTTTTTTATATTTAAAATTTAACGATTACAAACGCATAAAGAAGCCTGTCAATGTACAAGTGATTAATCCAACAATTCATGTAAAATTTTCAATCATGACGCAAGAGTTTCATAACCAAAAATCATGCGAATTTCAACTTTATGTAATAATAAAAGACTTCAATATATTTCCCAATGGACATGCAGTCCTTACTTTCACATTTTTACTCTGAACATTGCCAAAACGACAGTGGGATCGCGTATTAATTATTCATTAATCTAAAATTTAGAATCATTCATCCATCACGCCTGATCATACCTAAATCCCAAAAAAGGCCCCATTTTTCCCAGAAACGAAGATGAAAAAAAAAAACGAAATACCGAGTCGTAACGGCAACGTCAAAGAACTCGCGGCGCACCAGGGGACTTGCTCTACTTATTAGCCGACGTTGGCTCTTCGCTCGGGGCTCAAATCGAATTTAGAGCGACAAATACGCTTAAGAGCGCTCTCAGCTACGCTATACGTCAGGTGTATCTGCATATGCAGTGGCAATGAACTTGGACAGGACAGCAGCGGGGAGAAAGAGAGAGAAACAGAGAGAGGAGAGCCAGAGAGTCGATGTGAAATTCTCACGAGCGGGCTCGTCGTATAATATGTGTTTCACCACGAGCTGCAGAGAGCAGTCTCCTCTTTCTCTCTATACGTATAGCTCGTCCCCCTCTTCGTCTGCTCTTCCGCTGGCTCCGCTTCCTGTCCATTTATTCCACTATTTCTTATCTCCTTTCCGCCGAGGCGCGTTTTGTGTTCGCGCACGAGCTTCTTTCTTTCTTTCTTTTCTAAGTATACGCGGGCGCACGCGTCATAGCTATTGCGTCTCTTTATTCTTGCTCCGCTTTTTTTTGCGCGCGCGCGCTAATCCCTTATACGAGATTTTCGTAATACCCGCGCGAAAAGTGCAGCGATCGCTCCATTTACGATAATAGTTGCGCAGCAACCGAGCTACTGGAAATGCGCGTCTTGGGTATATATTTTCGCGTAGTTGTGGGAACCTCCTCTGCGCGATTCTCTTCGCAGCGATTTGAATTTTTGTATGCACGGGGTGGATAGAAGCCTGATGCGTATACACAAGTGGCTGGGAAAGTTTCAGCGCGTTCTGGCTCAATCCTTTCGACGAAACTCGGGGATTTGCTGCTCTCAGCCTGCCAAGCGTGAAGATAGTTTTCGGCCGATCGCTATCGTGATATTGGAAAACAAAAAGCTATTTTAATGTACGTTAAAAATAAGAAAGGTAAAAGAATGCTTGCCGCTCTATTTTGATAACGTTTTTTTCGCATTACGTAACCAATACAGGTAAGGCGTAAAACGTGATAATAATAAACATTTTTAAATTTAGTTATAATGTTGCCGCAAATCGATAACACCTGAGCTTATAAACTTGACGTGTCACGCTGTAATTAGATGAAACTCGACTAAATGGACATGTTGAAATTGCTAATATGTGTAAAAACTTTATACGAGTGTAGATGACTTTTAGCATTTGATCCGCGTCAAATTTCGTAGTTGCAAAACAAATTTAATATTCCCTAATTGAAAGGAATTATTCGTTTGCGATTAACGTCACATTAAATAGCAATAAAGTCACTTGGACAATTACAGAGTTGCGCAGGCTGCAACAGTCGGTAATCGTTTCTCTTAAATATACCTCCGTAGGTATTATTGCGAGCATTTTTCGCTCGCCCCGCTAATAATTAGGAAATCGACGAATTTATTGGGATATAAAGTGCGCACGCTCGCTCTCCGCGGACTTGTAATTATTTTGAGAGAAAAGAAACGACCAGCCGTAAAATATTGCGAGGCGTATTTTATATTAAAATATATAGCTATATTCTAAAAGAAAGCGTTTAACCATTATTTTCAGATTTATCGCCATAAGCCAGAGAACTCGGGCGTCATTAGTTCACTTCCTAATCGCGGCGAAAAAAAAGCCTTTCTTTCTTTTGCCCATTTTCAGAGTCGAGCGCGCCGAGCGCGCGCCTAGCATATTTTTCCCATTTTCAGCAAAACGGTACCGTTTTTTGCCTTATGTAAAGAACGAGAGGAAAATGTTCGAGCAGCACATATGTCAACAATCGGCGCTCTCTCATATTTTTTATTTTCAATTTTGATATCATCTGCTACCCACGAGCCCCGATAAAACATCGATTACAGCACACTTTATTTATAAAGATTCAGTAAAGTCAATAATGTGCTTACGCGTATATACAATTGAAGCGAGTTACACGTACAAGCTAAGTCACATCCAATCTCCCAGATAATCGGTTCAATCGATAAGCTCGCGCGAGGGATAAGGTGTTAAAGCACCTAAGTATGCGAAATTTACTGAAGAAAAATATAACTTAATCATCTATCGAAGCGCCGATATCTGATCGGTCGGTTCGTCCGCTTCTACATTGATATCCTATCTTCGATGAATCATCGTTGAGTTTACACCGCTAACAGCGAGTACGACAGTTTATTAACGTTTGCGCGGAACTCGAAAATTATATTTTTCACTTTCGACGGCGCATTTCCTACGCGCTCGCAACGACAACAACAGCGGCAGCCGCGTGCTTATGCGCACCTTTGCGTAATTTTATTATACGTATACGCGCGTAAAAAAAGACGGTCGTTTTTGCGATTTTTTACGCGGCGCGCGCAGTCACCGCGCACGAGCTGTTAAAAATTAAATGCCCGCGCCGAGTTACATGAAAGTGCAGGAAGAAAAAAGCGGCTGCGAGCGGAGAGGAGTAATATTTTTACGAGCGATCGGCAGAGAGTTTTCGTCGTTTCGTTTTTAACGACGCTTTGCCAGGCGCGTTCGCCAGGAGAGGCTTAGAAAAGCCGTCGCGCGAAACGGACGAGCGCTCAATGATATAATAATAAAATAACGGGCGTAAAAGTAAAACGAGAACGATTTTGAAAGGCAGGCGAGGGGCCACTTATTTATATTTCTCTTTCAGGGCTCATTGACACTCGCAGCTAGCCGTCCGCGCTTGGCTCCGGGAACCTTTTTATTTGGGGGATTCGAAATTGTCGGCTTCAGCGAGCATTGCCCTGTTTTTACTGCTCACGACGATCTAAAGAGTTTGACGTGACTTTTTTGTTTTTTAAGATGAGTATTTTTTATTTGCATCCTTCGTGAAGGCTGATTAAATTTTGTAAACAAAACCGTTCTGATGAATGTGTTATCTCTTTACTGTAGAATTAACCGACTTGAAGTTTATTGATGCACCTTTTTTTTATTATTAACTGCAGAAAATTTATATGCGCAGATTGAGATACTTTTACAAGTGTTGTGATAAAATTTAACATGACGATGATAAAAAATTAATGCAATTCATCGAAGACCGAGTTGATTTTCACGGTGAATTCTGTTGGATAATTTTTTCCCTCGTTCAGTTACAGGAAATCCGTGAAAACATCCGTTCGGATGAGCTTCGATCGCGCTGCGCTCGGAGATTTGAATAAAGGAAAGGAATTCGTGTACTCCTGGTAAAAAAATGCAAAACGAGCGTCTCCATTCCGGGAGAGAAATCTGAGGGAAAAAATCTCTCAAAACTCCGTCGACAAACGAGTTTTCATTCGAGTTAGGCGGTGCGGCAACACGAGAAATTCAAATGGGACAAACGCGATTTCTCTTCATCTGTTTTGAATCAATCACCCGTATGTATACCTATACACCTTGATACGGAGCTATCGATTACATTCGAATGAATCTACGCGTATAAAGTACAACATCGAAAATTTCTCGATTCTACCCATCAATTATAAGGTCGTGACAATATTTTTTTTTCATTTACGCCGTCTGAAAAAGTTTCACCGGCTTCATATATACCTACACACGATCGAGTGTTTACGATCGGCAAGAAAAACATTTCTCGTCCCTGGCCATTGTCCGCGGCGAGTAGCGCATAATAATATAAAATGATAGTTTAGAGATCGCGACGATTGCGACTTCCTTCTTTTCTTTTGTGTATCGACGCTGCATTTTGAATGCGCCGCTCGATTGTCACGCTTAATTGCATATTCTCGATTCAATTGTAATTTATCTCTGCCTCGCGATGTTTTGCCGCCTGTTTTGCGCTCGAGCAGAGAGAGCCTGCCTGCCTGCCTGAGCCGCACGCGCACGGTGACTCGATGGTTCTTTTATTTTGTAAAAAAAGAGCTCATTATGCAATTGGCTATCGTCGTGCAACCGAGCAACTTTTTCCCTCTCTTCAGCTTGCACTTGTTAGCTTGAAAGAGGCAAGGAAAAGTTGCACAAAAGGGAGAAAGAGCGAATAAAAGCGCGCGCTTATTGACGAGAGAGCCGCTCTAGCGAGCGAGCGAATTATATTCCATATTGAAAGCGCGCTTGAAGCGAGCGCGAGCGAGCGCTTGGGAATGGCTCGAGCAGCGCGCGCGCGCGTGGAAGTTCCGCGTAAAGCAACGTGCCACTTTCCGTATAGTGTCAACAAATTGTAAACCGTGTCGCGGAACGTTCACAACTTATCCGTTCCATCGGCGCGAATCTTCGCTCATAAAATTAATTTAGGACAATTTCCTTTTCCCCTATGTGTGTATACACGCTTGCGAACATCAAACAGGACTTTACTTCTCGCTGAGCTTCGACATGCTGGATGGATAATGCGAAAAAATAGCCCTGCTCGGACGAAAATTATTTTCAATTTGCAGAAATGTTTTTTCTTTCATATTTAATAAATAAATATTGCTTTCGGCGGAAATTTCACGGAATATTTTTTAATAAAAAGTTTTTAATACTTTCATTAAGGTAAAAGGAATTTGACTTTCTCTTTTCGTTTTCCTTTACTTTATTTATTTATTTTTTTATCATGAAGGCTAAACTTTTTTTTATTTATTTCAGTCATTATAAACGAAAAATATTTAAATTTCAATACAAATACACTTGTTCCTCAAAATACTCAATAACAAATGTATTTGCATAGAATTGCAGAGAATCTTATTAGTCTATATTTTCTATAAATATGTATAATTAAATAAATAAAATCTTACCCTTGGTTTATCTCGTTTCCTTTTGATGATTAAGCCATCATTTTCAATGTAATCTGGAACGTCTTTTCTATTACTAAAATTGAAAACCATTGTGTTGTTCTGCTGATTCCATGGCTTGGAATCCCAAAGGCCACCACTGGAGTTATTTTTCTTCACTGGTTGTATTTCCTCGGCACTTTTTAAACTCACCACTACTTTTGTCGGCTGTTCAATGCTCTTGACTCTATTAATTAAATTCTTTTCTATTTCCCTATTGCTAAGATTTTGCTGTGGCAGCTGTGTTTTTGTAGAAACCAGTGGTCGAATTATGCCTATTTGTTTTTGAGGTGGTGAGTTGGACTCTGATTTTTGGCTTTTAATAGTTTTTGATTCGTTACCTTGTGAAAAACTAGTTGTGGTCGTTGATTTAATAAGGCTCAAACTTGAAATAGCACCAATAGGCTTACTTTCAATATTGATGTGTTCTTCTTTATGAACAATTTCCTCAATGCTCTCTGCCTGAAGCCTCTCTTCTAATTTACTAGGAGACTCAGCAGCTGCTAGTACAGTTTCAGAGGTCACAGGTGTACTTTGACTGTCCAGTGAGCAGGATTTACTTTTCACCTCTACCGATTTAGATGATGCAATCTCACTCTCTGCAAATTTATCTCCAACTTGTGGATTAGATGCAGATCGAGGCAAATAACTCTTAATGGAGGGTTGATCATTAAAATTAAACTGCACCGTCATTCCTGCTTTGCTAATGTTCTCCAAAGCAGATTTTGAAACTGTTCTAGGGCTATCAACTGATTCTACACTTTCTTCAAAGCTGTCTTCAACAAGCACTGTTGATCCCGCTGATGACGAAGAGTCACTTAGCTTAGATACATCATTTATTGTTTCTGCATTTTGATTATTCACTTCTACCGTTGTTTCTTGCACTTGTTCAATCGAAGGCTCGTCTTTATCTTGTTCAAAATCAAGTTTAGGTATTTCAAATGAGGGAGAAAATTTAAACTGTTCAACTTTATTAGTAATAGGAGTAGAATTTATAGGTGGCTTTGTTGTTAAAATAAAAGGCTGTTTAATTGTTTCTGTTTTTGGAGATAATGGAGACTGGAGCTTAGGTGGTGAAGTTCTTGGAGATGGAATTGGTGGTGTTGTGGTTGGCGATTTCAAATCAAAAGATATTTTTGTTTTTGTAGCTGTAGGTTCCGGGCTTGGTACTGGTGAAAACTTCACTTTTGTAAAAGAGGGTTCTGGTGACGAAGCAGGAGAGTATGATTTCTCTATTTGTTGGAATTTACTGACCACTGAAGAGACAGATTGAACTATTGGATCGGTAATGACACCTTCATTGTGATACGCTTCCTGACTGTTCTGTTTCTCGATCAATTCAGCAGTGGGTTTCCTGGTAATTATAATTTTCCTGGGAGAGGTCGAAAGTTTGGAATTGCCATTGACAAATGGCTTTGGTTGTAGAGGTGGCTTTGGAATGATTTTCTTTTGGTTTTGAGCCTTAAAAGTGTCATTAATAGTCTTAAAGGTAGCCACTTTCACAGCAACTTCACCCTTGGGCTTCAGCTTCTTAATGGAAGAACTCTCGAAAATGCGCATAGTAGTTTTGACTAGATCCGGTGGTGGTCTCTCAGTTTCCGCGAGCACAGGCTTTATTCTTTTGGGCTTGTTGACGGGTTTCAATCTGTCCTTGTCCAGAAGACGGTTCTCAATTTTCACTGTAGTCCTGTCCACCAGGATAATATGATCATTCTCTTGCTTGAATATACTGGGAACCAAGCGGTTGGCATGATTCTGTGGTGACTCTTCGGGAGCGGAATTGTACCTCATGAGGGTCTCGACGCTCCTGGCCCTTTTCATGGACTCATTGCCTCTAGCAGCATTTCTGTACCTCTCTACCTTGGCAGCGGCTCCAGTAACATTCTTCTTGGCGTACCTCCTAGTCTTCTCTGCACTGTCCTCCTTGTGACCATCGGAAAGGAGATCCTCGAGGCTGGCAGCCCTTCTGAAGCACTGCACAGATGCCCTGTTCTTGTTCATCTCCCTGAGAGTCATATTGAGGTACTTGCTCCTGAGCTTGTGCACGATTCCCGGTCCGTATTGCAGCTCCTCGGAGCTGTCGCTCTCGCAGTCCTCCTTGCCGGCGTTGGCACTGGCAACGCTGCTGCCTCTCATCTTGGCGAGCTCGACGATCTCGAGGACTTGTTTGGAGGCGGATCTGCACTTGGCCCTGGTCCTGATAAGCTCGCTGTCCGCGTCGCTAGATAACGGAGCGTGAGCGTCCGGCAGCGCCGCTTCGAGTCTCATATCTGCGTGGCCGCTGCTGGCAGAGGCGCCGTTGTTTATTATCGGAGTGAGTGCTGCTGAGAAGCTGGCAGTAGCAGCATCATCGCTCGGGGTCGGCGACGTTATGAGCGACGCGGCAGTGCTGCCGTCCGTGCAGGCGGCGGTGGCGGCGACGGCCCCACCACGGGCCCCGCTGCCGGCTGTGGAGGTGGTAGCGGTGGACGACCTAGCGCTCGCGGCAGCTCCGAGCGCCTTGGCTTGCTGCTGCAGTCTGCGCCTCTCGATGAGCTCCCTCTTCCACTGCGGCACGTTGCTGCCGCTGCTGCTCGCGGCGGCGGCTTGGCTGCTGGCACTGCTGTCCAGCGACGAGGAGGCAGTCGGCGAGGAGCAGCCTGGGCTGGCCAGTAAACAAGTGTCGAGCAGCAAGGTTGCCGAGCCGCCGCCTATGCTGCTGTTGTTGCTAGCACTGGCGCTGCTGGAAGCCATCTTCTTCTCAGCGAGCGCGCGGCCGCCGCCAGCGGAGAGCAGCCAGCGAGCCTCTCCCTTTCTCTCCTTTCTCTGCCCCTCTCGCTCGCTCGCTCGCGCGCGCAGAGAGCAGCAGCGCTGCTATATTGCCACCGCACACAGCTCCCTAGCTCTCTTTTTTCCCGCTCCCCCTTTCAGACTGCAGCAGCAGCCCGAGAAAAATACAATGTACACATAGCAGCTCTACAACACGTTCGCACACACCGACTAGCAATGAGAGAAAGAGCGAAACTGTGAGAGAGAGACAGATACGCACGCCCAGGGCACAACACACAGAGCAGCAGCAGCAGCTCTCCCGCTTCTATAAAAACTTTCTATTTCAATTCCATTTCTCTCCTTTGATTATACACTTATGCGGCTGTGTGACTCTCGCTCGGTGTAGCCATGAACGTGTACTGTATTACACCTCTCGAGAGCGCCTCTTTCATTTTTCTGTATACGAGAACAGAGAGTGAGATAATAAACCTGAGATGCAGACGAATTGGAGTTGTTGTGTGTATATCATACCATGATGGTCCTGTGTAAGGGCTGGCAGGATGGATGCTCTAGCTACTGTGTGCGCAGAGTACCGCGGCGCTGTTACTACTGGCGGCGCGGGCTGCCGCCGCCGCTGCTATGTTGTTGTGCCGATGTCCCTGATAAATATGCGCACCGCGACGGCGATTCTCTTGTCCTCGTCTAGCATTACACGTTCTTGAACTTGTCATCGGAGAAGGCTCTCTCTCTCTCTCGTCCTCCTTCCTTTTCTGCTCCTGCGCGCAAGGCTCTGCTTACTCTTTCTCAGCGGCCGCCCCAGCGCCCGTCTCGCTTTTTTCGCGCACCGCTGCCGACTGCAGTCAAGTGACAAGTCTCGAGAGCCACCCAGCAGCAGCAGCAGCAGCACAGCAGCGCACTATTGCCAGTAGTGTAAGTGCGCTCCCCGGCGCGCATGTGTACGTACCTATATATACGAGTACGCGTGCGCCGCCGCCGCCGTCGCCGCCTCGGCGAATATGTGTGCGCAAGTACGTACGTACGTATATCCTTTCGAACACCTATATTCCAGCCGCGTGCGAGCGTGTAGGCGTTGGGATACGTATATGGGGTTCCGAGAGCTGGAGGGAAAATCGCCCGCTTTCGCGCGCGCGGCTATACTTACACGTATTGAATGTCTAGTGATATAGAGTCTTTTTCGCGCTGCCGCATCTGATTATTGCTCCGCGGCTCGGTTTTTTTCCCGCGAGTGACGTTGATAATTGCGCAGAGAGCTTAATGAGCCGCGGCTGCTGAGCTCTCGGTAAATAGACGTAATCCAATATAAGCGCTTTGCCGCCGCTTCTTTCGTCAAACGTCATGCCGCCAGGCGTTTGCACAGACTTTTGTGTATCGCGGCTTCCACTGGAGCTGGCCTGGGGATTGGCCGGTTCCCTCGTTCTCGCGCTTGCGACTCGCGTATGGTATTATATCTACTTTCTGGAATGAAAATTAATGCTTGAAACTTTGCTTTTTGGGGAATTATAATGTTTGAAATATTGTGAGATGATAATAGTTGGTGTTAGTTATAATCTTTATAGATTGAGATCTGAACATATAAGTACTTTGGATTATTTCGTTAATTTCTAATTTATAGATATTAAATTTACTAGCATTAGTGCTAAGACTGTCTGTAATTCATGAAAATTAATCTACTCAGTTCCAAGCTCTATATTTACCTTGACAGTATAAGTACTACAATTAATCAATAAAATCATTTTAAATTAATGTAGTTAAACAATTATTTTTGCCTGTGCGATCGGTAATTAATGAAATTACCAAAAATTGTGTATACACATTAAATTGTATAAAAAATTAAAATCTTGCAAAAATATTTTCGCAACATTATACTCTACACAGAGAAACTGAAAGATCCTCGTGATGTTACTATAGTACAGAAGTGACTACTACCTATGGCTCAATACATTCGCACTTATTTCAAAACATAATTTTTGTATATATTCTCCTATACTCGTATTTTCCGTTTTAAGACGCTCATTATTTACGGGCAATCGTATTATTTATTACCGGCGCGAAGCCTGCAATCCGAGCTTTATATAGTGGCATTATGATCCAACATTTTATTATTATTTGCCGTTACGTAAGTGGGATTTTGCAAAAGTTTAGCCGGGCGAAATCGCGCACTCGGTTGACGCGGAGCTCGGTCAACCGCATGAAATCTATATTATAATCTAACTGAATGATTATATATACTTGAGAGATATATTTACACTTGTAAATATAATGTCGTTGAAAGTTCCAGAGAGTTTTAAATGCTGCTGAGAGTAATAAATGCTCACAACATTTTATGAGAAAAGAATTAAGGCTTTAGTTACTGCATATAAATAAAACAATGCTTGTTTGTTATAATTTATAATTAATTAATCGTAATTTACGAAGTAACCGGCTATTACGATAAAATATGAACATAAACATTGAAGTACTGAAAGAATCGCGGGAATCAATTATTAATGCTCAGCCAGCAAGGCAAACTCGGAAAAACAAAACTTTTTCCAATTTTCACCAGCACAATTAAATGCGCGCGCGGTAGAAATAGCCGTTTTACAGAATTACGAATTCACGTTACGCGGTCCAATTACAGACTTTAACGAGTTGCGCAGTTCGTTTTTTCAAGTGCTTAGCCATTGTAATAGCGCATCTTTGTTTGTTTTTCAAGTGCAACTGCAATCTGCGCGCTGATCGCACCTGTAAACGCATAGCCGCGAGCGACAGCTCCTCGAGTTTCACAAAGCCCGCTTCGAGCCCAAGCTGTCTCTAATGCGCTCTTCTCTTGTACAATATCCACATATACACCTGTGTACGTATAAGACCGGTGTAAACCGGCGGATCTGTATGCATCGACATTCAAATTCAGGCCGTAAAATGTATATATTTTTACCGGTTTGTTTATGCAGTTGAATTGTATATGAAATGTCTTCGAGTAAGCTCGGATTGCTGCGGCGAGTTTGGAGACACAGAGCGGAACCAAATAACGCATTGCTCTTTGTCGAAAGTATAAATAAAACATTAACTGCGAGAGCATTCCAAGCGTTTTCAAATATTATCCGATTATTTTAAACAAAACACAGACGCAGCAATGCTGCGTCGCTAAGTGGACGAACTGATTGTGTATTAAGTAGTAGCAGCCGCTTTTGCGTAAGACAACTGTAACTACTTATGACCGGCAATAAGCCAATGAAACAAAACTACATTATTTGAAATTCTTTTATATAAATTAAAAAAAGCTTGAAACTTAAATAATTAATTGCATTTAATATAATCTAAATCCTTCCCTTATGAAAATAAACTACTGCAAAACTACTAGCAGAACTACTAGTATAACTACTGGCAAAACTATTAGTCAACTACTTACGAACTACTGGAAGACCACTGGCAAAACTATTTGTTTCCAGTAGTATTTTGGCGACTACTGGAAAACTATTTGTTTCCAGTAGTATTTTGGCGACTATTGGAAAACTATTTGTTTCCAGTAGTATTTTGGCGACTATTGGAAAACTATTTATTTCCAATAGTATTTTGGCGACTACTGGAAAACTACTGATCCATTATAAAAATACTCCAGTAGTCAACCAGTAGTTGAAACTACTTGATTCCAGTAGTTTGTTTGTAGTTAAACTACATGATCATTTCTAGTTGCTGCTCTAGTCGTCAATTAGTAGAACTATGTTGGACTTGGTTTCAGTAGTAATCGCCAAAATAGTTTTGGCGAAACAAATAGTTTTGCCAGTAGTTATGCCAGTATTTCTGCTATTAGTTCATTTATTAAGATATAAAAGAATGACTTATTAGTTGATTTTTATAAAAATAATAAAAATAATGATAAATTTTCATTACCTTAAAAGTATACGATTATAACTAAAATGTTCTTGCATAAAATCCAAAATGTTTCGGTAGGCAAAGAAATTTGAGGGATGGCGCCACATGACTGCTGCAGCCAGGAAAATCAGAAATCTACACTTTGCTCGAAGTGCACCTCGCACCTACTAGAGGGAGTCCAGGGGACCGGTTTCCAACAAGTTCTTGCATACCGCACACGTTGCGCTTGCGCCGTAATAGTCCGCAATGAGTACGTTGAATCACGTAATCACTTGTATACGTTCTGTAACAAGGACATTTCGAGACGCAGTGCTTAGCCGAGAATTCGCAGGCGAATTCGACATTGCACATTATTTTAAAATTTCTCTCAGATAAGAGAAAATCATGTCTAGTTTGGATAGCATTGCCGAGGGCACGATAAAAGGTGAGTTATCTTCTTTATCTAGGTTAAATTTTGTTACCTATTTTGTTGAGAAAATAATTTTAGCGTTCTATTAATTATATAATTATGAACCAATATAATAGAATTGAATGATAGTATGATATTTTTATATATTAAGAGGATTATAATGCTTTCTCTATTTATTATGTTTACATTGTACGACTTAACCTTAATTGGAATAAATAACTTTTATTATAATTGATTTGCATTTTATTGTATTATATTCATTAGTGTTTAAATTATTATATTGAATTGATATAGTATCATTTACATTTTTACAGGAGATGATGATGTGGAAATAAAAATTGAATATCCAGAAATAGACGTTGAAGAAATTAATACAAATAATTATTCTACTTCTATTAATACAAAGAGAATTCAGCATCAACCTATTATTCATGATCCTGCTTATAACTTGTGGA
The DNA here is from genome assembly GCA_030522685.1 of Eupelmus azureus. NCBI lineage: Eukaryota > Metazoa > Arthropoda > Insecta > Hymenoptera > Eupelmidae > Eupelmus > Eupelmus azureus. The sequence continues at coordinate 3,647 of JAPYZA010000665.1, read as the reverse complement.
CATCCAAAGCCACATCTTGTTTAATATCTCAATATAAAAAGTATCGATCTATGGTTGGGCAAACAACCCAGTTCAGAAGTCTTCGCGACATGTTTGAAACAATTTCTGTGGAAATGCAAAAGCATGGTTTCTTTTTTAGTCCTCAAAAATGTGAAAATAAATGGAGAGTTTTAGAACGCAAGTACAAAAATTTAATTTTACGAGAGATGATGAAAAAACCTGGTAGAATGAAACATTATGGACACTGGGAACATAAAAGAGCATTAGATGAAATCTTTAGTGAGAAAAGAAAATCTGTTTACTTAACTGAGAATGAATATCCTGCAGTAGGTGGATCAACAAAATATGCTCTAATTTTACCAAATACAGCTTCTCAACAGAATAGTAATCAAATGGTCAATGAAACTATAGAAAAATTAAAAAAAACTATTGAAAAGTCTTCTAAAAATTCACGAAATATTATCCAAGTTCAAACAAATGAAGATCTTTTGGATTCTAGTGCATTACCAATTGAAAATGAAGATTTATCAAAAGAACCATCTGTTGTAAATTTTGAAAAAATTCTTGCAGAAATCAAAAAACACTTTGAAACTGCTGAAAGAAATAAACAAAGAAGACATTTGGAAAAGATGGCAATGCGTCAAAGTGAACTTAAGGTACAAGAAAGACTATTAAAGATAAAAGAACAAAAATTAGAATTAGAAAAGAGAAAAATAATTGCAATGGCACAACATATTCAATAATGATGATCAGATCATTTTAAACCAAAGTTTTATGTAAATACTATATTATTCAATTAGAATGCTGTAATATATATTAACATGTGAGAGAGATTGAGAGACAGATTAACGATAAAGATAATTTCTTAATATTTTTGTAAGTGCTAAATATTAGCTATTAATTACTTACTATCTGCAGAATACTGTAGTTGGCGAGTTATCGAAAGAGTATACGTCCAGATAAAGTAAAACGTGATACACAAAACAGTCGGTAGATGGAAGTATTACCGCTACCTGCTCGTATGTGTCGGTAAAAACAGATCTGTGACAGTACGTCGCCGTATTTAATACAACAACTTGAGATGCCGATTGATATTAATTATTTTAATAATGTAACAAGATTTTAACGTGTTATTGAATTGAATTCAAAATGTAATTTTTTTTATTTTGATTTACCTGTTGAGCATAATTTTATATTTTGTTTATGTATAAAGGACAATAACAATTCATAAATAAAACTTTCAAAGTCAATAATACAATATGATTTTATTCTATTTTATTGCATTAATTTGAATATTAATTGAAAATGTAAAAGAAAATAAAAAACATTTTTTTAGGACAAAAATGTTATTTTTTATATCAATTACTGCATATAAATATCTAGATAGTTTAATAAAATATTGTGCTTATATTTATTAAAATTTACAATAGTTTTAACATATTAAAAACGATTTATTTGCTATATATTTGAGCAAATATTTGTTAAAAAATACTGTACTTTAATAAAAATATAAAACTATTATTCAATAAAAACTTGAACTTATTTTGAAAAATTTTCGTAAAATTTCAATTAATCATTAAAAGTACGAGACTGATTAAAATAAAATTTTAATTTTCATGTGCATCTTTAGTATATATCTTTACGAGAGAGGATGAGCTTCGCTAAAGGTACCCATGCCACCTTTATGGCGAAACCTATAAATTTTTTTATGTAAAATTAAATTGCACTATTTTAACTGTCTTTGTAATCAAGAGCGGCAGTAAGGGATGGAGTATTCTCCATTTACAACATAAATTTTCTCTTTTCGCTCACATAAAATCTAATGCTCCGGAAGTATTGATAAAACATCGAGAAGGAGACATAGAAACGTTTACTGAGTGCTTTATGTACCTTGAAAAGTTTATTTAATAAACTAAAGGGAGGCAAAAAATACATTTTTTACAATTGTTTTAAATTTTTATTTTTGAATCGTATTATTTTTTTATTTTTCTAACTATAATTTAAAACAATTTTTTAACGCAAAATTTAATGCAAACGTTCGAGCTCCAAAACTTTGTAAATCATCATTGAAATCACTTGCAATCAGGAGTGAAATCATGTAGAAGGAATAAAGTTGTCAAGCCAGCGAAGCGCGAGCCCTCGCCTCGAAAAGCCATCGCGAAGCCTCGTAAAACCAAAAAGCAGCAGCAGGCTCCTATCCGCATAATTCACGGCTTCATCCAGCCGATCGTGCAAATTGCAAATTTCGGCCTCGGTACATGCGGCTTCGCTGTACTTTTCCTGGACTATACGTATACACGCAAGCGCTGCAGCAGCAGCAGTAGAGAGCCGCAGATATATCCACGGACACACGTATACATCCACCTTCGCAGCGTTACAGTCTTTCTCCGGGCTGCCTTCAGGATACACACACGTACACACAGACAGTCGCAGGCAGGCAGGCAGGCAGGCAGCAGCGGCGTTGGAGGAGGCGGCGGCGTCGGCGGTACAGCGCGAACGAGGAGGGGGAGAGAGCGGAGCAGCGAGTGAGAGAGAGAGAGAGAGAGGAGAGCAATAGGGGAAGGTATAGTAGGTATAGTGTACTAACGTTCGCGGCGAGCGCCAGGCCAATCGGGCAGCAGTCAAGCCGCGAGCAGCCCCACGGTTAGCAGCGCGCGCGAGCGAGCTCCTTTCTCCGGCGTATACTTATACATATAGACAGTGAGCGAGTCAGCGAGTGAGAGTAGAGACTGAAAATCGAGCGTGACTGGTGCGCTTCTGCTGCTGCTGCTGCGAGTGTGCAGCGAAAACGCGAGCGGCCAGCTCTAACATCGTTGAATTTTGGATTGTTGCGGCGACGGCCACCTGTTCTCGAGAGTGACAAGGTACATAGCGCGCGGGAGCAGCGGCAGATTAGTGAAGTGTGCAAAGTAGAGAGATATGCGGACGAATTTGGAGCTGCTGCTGCTGGATGCGATAACTATCGCTGGACTGCAGATGATCGTCTCGGCGTTCGTGGCCGCGATCATCATCCCCAGCCCCACCAGCAGCGACAGCAGCTCGACGCCCGAGCTCACGCCGAGTCCGATTGTCCCGCTGGCTCAGAGCGATCAGGCCCAGCGCTGATCGGCTCGCTTTTTTCTGCTGTGCGCGTTTACCTGCGCTCTGCCTATATCGTACATGTGCGCGAGTGCCTGCGAGAATATAGTGTTTTTTCCCGAGCGAGCCGCGGCGATTCGATCAGCCAGCCCCCCGGAGCCGATACTGCATCTAGGTCTCTCTCTTCGGGCTTTCTAGCGTTGCGGCACTGCCTGGTTATTGTAAATCCAGTAGACGAGTCGAGCTGTGCGAGTGGCTTGGCGGGCTATACGATCAGTGACAAGGTAATAATCGTCTAGTGTTTGTCTTTGAAATTTCGGAGCAGCGGCGGTGGCGGCGGCGGCGGCGGCGCGCGGAGCGTACACACAGAGAGCGAAGGGTAAACACGCAGGCTCGTACAAAGAAAGGAGAGAAGGGGCTATTACACCTGCGGATACACACGCACACGCGCAGCCCTCTTATCGCGATCGAGCGCGCTCAAGAGCGAGAGAGAGAGAGAGAGAACGACATTCGGTACGTGCGTCAGGTATATATACCCTCGATACGATTGTTGGCGCAGCTGTGCCTGC